>OY288289.1:48948623-49204926 GCA_958450335.1 Hibiscus tridactylites | reverse complement strand
ATTGTGTTTATTGCATTTTTTAGTGCATTGTTTTCTTTATAATGGGGCCACGTATAGAGCTGAGAATCAATACTAGATCGATGGCTGATAATGAGAATGTCTAGAATGCTGAAGATTTACCTCCCCCTCCCCTGGTGGTGGTGGTGATGGAGCTGATAATGCCGGTGCTAGTGCTGGGGTTGCTGGACCTGAGGGTGTGCAGGGGCAAGCTACTCCTGATATGACCATGTTGATACAGGCTATTGCTGGAGCTTTCCAGGCAGCAGTAGCTGGAGTTCATGGAGCTGCGCATCAAGATGATGCTAATGTGAGGTTGCCTTTAGAACGTCTTCGCAGTCTCGAAGGGACTGAATTCAGAGGCTTATCTCAGGAAGGATCTGAGTCTTGGTTGGAGAGCACCAAGAGGATTTTGGGTCATATGAACTGCAATAATGTGCAGAAGCTGGGTTGTGTTGTGTCACTCCTGCATGGTGATGCTTATACGTGGTGGACGACCACTATCTCTGGGATGGAGGATGACGAGGTGACTTGGACGTTCTTCTTGAATACGTTCAAGCGGAAGTATCTGGGCGTACGTTACCTAGATGAAAAGAAAAGAGAGTTTATGTCTCTCGTGCAAGGCAGCATGTCAGTAGCTGAATATGAAATTCAGTTTGTTCGCCTCAGTCAGTATGCGCCTGATCTAATCCCTTGTGAGCGAAAGAGGTGCAAACGACTCTATAATGGGCTAGTAGCGGATGTCAACGCTTATATGCTTGTGGCTGACTATACAGATTTCGATGTCTTGGTCACTGGAGCTAAGGTCATTGGAGTTGGTGGCTCTAACTCAGGGAAACGAGCTGCGAAAAGCGATTATGGTAGAGATCGCAACAAGAGGCACAAGGATAGGAAGCCGCATTATAATGCTAGGCGTAGGGGTGGTAACCATGGAAGAGGTCAACAAGTACCTACTGCTATTCTGAGGACTCCTGAATGTAACCGTTGTGGTAGAAGGCATGGTGGTGAGTGTTGCGGTAACCTTGGGACATGCTGGAATTGTGGTAACCGAGGGCATTTGAAGAAAGATTGTCCTCAGCTGTTGAGAGAGGAACAGGCTCCGGTGAGAGCAGCTGAGCCACAGAGGGGTCGTGGGCGTGGCCGTGGTAATTTTTAGTGTAGGGATGATGGTGGCAGGAACGTAGCACATGTTGAGGCCGTTCAACATGAAGGTGGCGGTCAGGCTCAAGTGTATGCCCATCGTGAGGGAAGGAATGATACAGATGTGATCGTAGGTACCTTTACTTTTCAATCCTTGTCATTACTTTCTTTGATTGATTCTGGATCTACACACTCGTACATATTGCGTGAACATGCTCAAATGCTTGGTTTATCTGTTGAGTCTTTGGATGTTGGTATGCGTATGACTAGTTCCTTTGGTGAGACGGTTGTAACATGGAAGTTGTATAGAAGATGTCCCTTGAAAGTGCAAAATCATTTTTTCTTGTTGATCATATGGAATTGCCATTCTATGGCTTTGATGTAATCCTTGTCATGGATTGGCTTGTTGAACATAGAGCCGTGGTGGATTTCGACAGCAAGCGAGTTTCATTGAAACTTGCGGATGATTATGAGGTGGTGGTAGTGGGTCAGAATGCGAAGTTTCTTGCCAATGTGGTGTCTACATTGGAAGCTACTCAGATGTTGTGGCAAGGTTTTGAGGCTTACCTAGTGTTTGTGATGAATCCTAGTTCAAAGGAATTGCCATATCGCGTGGAACCCAAAGAGCTGAAGGAGTTGCTTGACCGTGGTTTCATTCGGCCTAGTGTGTCGCCTTAGGGTGCACCGGTCTTTTTTTGTGAAGAAGAAGGATGGCACGATGAGAATGTGCATTGATTATCATCAGCTGAACAAGTTGACCATCAAAAACATGTATCCTTTGCCGATGATTGATGACCTTTTTTATTAGTTTCGTGGAGCGGTTGTGTTTTCAAAGATTGACTTGAGGTCAGGGTACTATCAGCTTAAGGTGAAAGATTTGGATGTGCCGAAAACAACCTCTAGAACGAGGTATGGGCATTATGAGTTCCTTGTAATGTCATTTGGCTTGACGAATGCTCCTGCTGCTTTCATGGACATGATGAATAGGGTGTTCTATGAATACTTGGACAAGTTTGTGGTGGTGTTTATCGATGATATCCTTGTGTACTCTGGTACTGAGGAGGATCATGAAGGTCATTTATGAGTTGTCTTGCAAGCGCTTTTGGAAAATCAGCTTTATGCTAAGCTGAGAAAGTGTGAGTTTTGGCTAAAAGAAGGTTTTGTTCCTTGGTAATGTGGTTTCGGCTGAAGGGATTCGTGTTGATCCTCAAAAGGTTGAGGTGGTGATGAATTGGAAGCCTTCTAAGTCTGTTCATGAAGTCCGTAGTTTCCTTGGGTTGGCAGGATATTACTGGAGGTTTGTGGATGGATTTTCAAAGATTGATGCTCCTTTCACAAAATTGTTGCAAAAGGATGTTAAGTATGAGTGGACAGAAGCGAGACAACAAGCTTTTGAGAAGCTTAATGCAGCTTTGACGCAAACTCTTATTTTGGTTCAACCTGAATCAGGAAAAGAGTTTGTAGTGTACAGTGGCGCATCCTACGTTGGTTTGGGGTGTGTGCTAATGCAATAGGGTAAGGTGGTGGCTTATGCATCGCAACAGTTGAAGGTGTATGAGCGCAATTATCCTACGCATGATATTGAGTTAGTTGAGGTGGTTTTTGCTTTGAAGATCTGGAGACATTTTCTTTATGGTGAGAAGTGTACTGTGTACACGGATCACAAGAGTTTGAAGTATCTGATGTCTCAGAAAGAGTTGAATCTTAGGCAACGACGATGGGTGGAGTTGCTTAAGGATTACGATCTAACGATAGAGTATCACCCGAGAAAAGCTAATGTTGTGGCTAACGCCTTAAGCAGAAAAGTGGCGGTGGAGTTAAGGGCTATGTTTGCTAGCTTGAGCATTTCGCGAGATGGAGGCCTTGTTGCTTAATTGCAAGTGAAACCATCTCTGGTTCAGTTGATAAAGGATCATCAGTTGTTGGATGATTGCCCCTTAAATGCTTTTACATGCTCATGGTTTTAGATTGATAAATTCCTACTGTTTTTATGCAAGAATTATAGCATGAGATGATGCTTGAAATGATTTCATAAATTAACATTTTGCATAGTTGAGATTTGAGCTTTTATGTTAAAGCATAACAAATGTTATGATTTTGAAATGGGATGAGAATGTTGAGATTTAATGCATGAAAAATAGTAGGTGAGATGATGATTTGACATAATATATTGGCATAGATGTTGATATACTTACCTGATATAATTGATCGATCAATAGGATGAGAGTGCACTATAAACTTAAAATTCGTACGTGCTCTTTGGTTAAGCCAAAGGGAGAGAACCGATGATGGGCATTCCATCGGGTAGGACTTGGTGAAATACACAAGCTTTGTGGCGATGAGAGATTCCGCCATGTGAGTACGGTTATATGAGATTCCACCAGAAACTATGTGCTAGACGGGTGAGTACGGTGATGAGAGATGCCACCGGAAGTGTCTAGTGAGATGTCCGCATATCCGAGAAATAAAGTGATGTGAAATGCCAATATAAAATATGTAATGGTTTTTGATTCACATGTACCTTTGATGAAATGGTTTATGCTATGAGAAATGCATATGTGGTTTGTTTATGAAATGCTTTAGAATACAAGCATGAGTTTGGCTTTGCCATGAGTTTTGCATTGGTTTAAATGCATGAGATAGAAGGAAGGTACATGTGTTTTCAATGAGAAATTTCTTAGTAAGGTTTCCAAGCATGAGATAGAATTATCACATGGTTTAAAATCTTTTGAGAAAGTGTTTTCAAGATGTGCATTATTGTGTTGGTTTTCTTTAGAGCATGCCTCGCTAAGCATTTTTGCTTACGCTCTCTCTTTTACCAATAATATAGATAATTGAGGTGTTTTCGGGCATCAAGGAAGCTAAGTTCATCCAAGGAAGTCCAAGCTCATGTATTGTGAAGTTTTCACACACTTTAGTTTTGATATATTGGCAATGGGAAACCAAGAATTGTATTTGGGAGATATGTTGAACTCCCTAAGGATTGTGGCATGTTTGTGTTAGCTTGCTTGTGTTGTAAATGGACTTAATTGTTTGATTTGAGGTTGGATTGCTTATTTTGGGTTTGTGATAGGAAGCATGCCTCTAGAATGATGAGATTTTGTGTTTGATGCTATGTTGTGTTCGAATGTCCCAAATATGTTCCTTATATGTATGTTGGACCGCTGGTATGTTTTGAGAGTCTTTGGGCCATGGTTGAGTATGTTTTTGAGTGAAAAACCAGCATTTACTACTGTTTCTGGGCAGGGTGTATCGAAACACCCTATGGTGTTTCGGAATGGGGGACTGAAATGGCCTTGGTGTTTCGAAACGTAAGGGGTTGTTTCGATACATTTTGGCTACTGGAATGACATGTTTCGAAACTGGTCTCGGAACATACCCGCGTACCGAAACAGTCAACGGCAATACGATACAACATTTCAGTACAGTGAGTAGGCGTTCCGAAACGGGTTACCGTTGGACCCAAATTTGAATTGTTGTGATGTTTGCATGCTTTACATTTTAGTCCTAAATGTTGTAATTGCAATTGCTTGAGCTTGGGATGTATTTTTAAGATGACATTTGGCAGAGAAGCATGAAACAAGATTAATTTCATAATGGTAATCCTAAAATCAATGAATTCTCTCTATTTTACAAAAAATACATTTTGGTCCCTAAACTTTGTTAAATGCAATCGAGTCCCTAAATGTTATCCGGTCACTGTGCCTTTCTCAATCATGACTCGTTAGTACGCACTTAGGGTTAACATGTATTTAAACAAGATTAAAATGAAAAAAGGGTCGTTAATCAAGGTTGACTTTCGAGTTGACTTTGGTTTTCCCTATGTAATCTTCGTAGTTTGGGTCAAGCGTCCAGGTTATCGAATAATTGGGGTTTGATATGTGGGTGATGTAAGTGTTTATGCATGATGTGCCTTCTTGGTTAAAGAATGATGTATGCCTAGCAGTGTATGATTCAATTGAGATGTTTTTGTGATGCTATGCTATGTTTGGAGTGTGGTTGGGGATTCCATTGTCATATCAAAACTAATGAGGAGAATTGTTTTCGAAAATGAGCTTGAGAACTTGGATTACTTACCTTATTGTGCCTAATTGTGTTTATTGCATTTTTTAGTGCATTGTTTTCTTTATAATGGGGCCACGTATAGAGCTGAGAATCAATACTAGATCGATGGCTGATAATGAGAATGTCTAGAATGCTGAAGATTTACCTCCCCCTCCCCTGGTGGTGGTGGTGATGGAGCTGATAATGCCGGTGCTAGTGCTGGGGTTGCTGGACCTGAGGGTGTGCAGGGGCAAGCTACTCCTGATATGACCATGTTGATACAGGCTATTGCTGGAGCTTTCCAGGCAGCAGTAGCTGGAGTTCATGGAGCTGCGCATCAAGATGATGCTAATGTGAGGTTGCCTTTAGAACGTCTTCGCAGTCTCGAAGGGACTGAATTCAGAGGCTTATCTCAGGAAGGATCTGAGTCTTGGTTGGAGAGCACCAAGAGGATTTTGGGTCATATGAACTGCAATAATGTGCAGAAGCTGGGTTGTGTTGTGTCACTCCTGCATGGTGATGCTTATACGTGGTGGACGACCACTATCTCTGGGATGGAGGATGACGAGGTGACTTGGACGTTCTTCTTGAATACGTTCAAGCGGAAGTATCTGGGCGTACGTTACCTAGATGAAAAGAAAAGAGAGTTTATGTCTCTCGTGCAAGGCAGCATGTCAGTAGCTGAATATGAAATTCAGTTTGTTCGCCTCAGTCAGTATGCGCCTGATCTAATCCCTTGTCAGCGAAAGAGGTGCAAACGACTCTATAATGGGCTAGTAGCGGATGTCAACGCTTATATGCTTGTGGCTGACTATACAGATTTCGATGTCTTGGTCACTGGAGCTAAGGTCATTGGAGTTGGTGGCTCTAACTCAGGGAAACGAGCTGCGAAAAGCGATTATGGTAGAGATCGCAACAAGAGGCACAAGGATAGGAAGCCGCATTATAATGCTAGGCGTAGGGGTGGTAACCATGGAAGAGGTCAACAAGTACCTACTGCTATTCTGAGGACTCCTGAATGTAACCGTTGTGGTAGAAGGCATGGTGGTGAGTGTTGCGGTAACCTTGGGACATGCTGGAATTGTGGTAACCGAGGGCATTTGAAGAAAGATTGTCCTCAGCTGTTGAGAGAGGAACAGGCTCCGGTGAGAGCAGCTGAGCCACAGAGGGGTCGTGGGCGTGGCCGTGGTAATTTTTAGTGTAGGGATGATGGTGGCAGGAACGTAGCACATGTTGAGGCCGTTCAACATGAAGGTGGCGGTCAGGCTCGAGTGTATGCCCATCGCGAGGGAAGGAATGATACAGATGTGATCGTAGGTACCTTTACTTTTCAATCCTTGTCATTACTTTCTTTGATTGATTCTGGATCTACACACTCGTACATATTGCGTGAACATGCTCAAATGCTTGGTTTATCTGTTGAGTCTTTGGATGTTGGTATGCGTATGACTAGTTCCTTTGGTGAGACGGTTGTAACATGGAAGTTGTATAGAAGATGTCCCTTGAAAGTGCAAAATCATTTTTTTCTTGTTGATCATATGGAATTGCCATTCTATGGCTTTGATGTAATCCTTGTCATGGATTGGCTTGTTGAACATAGAGCCGTGGTGGATTTCGACAGCAAGCGAGTTTCATTGAAACTTGCGGATGATTATGAGGTGGTGGTAGTGGGTCAGAATGCGAAGTTTCTTGCCAATGTGGTGTCTACATTGGAAGCTACTCAGATGTTGTGGCAAGGTTTTGAGGCTTACCTAGTGTTTGTGATGAATCCTAGTTCAAAGGAATTGCCATATCGCGTGGAACCCAAAGAGCTGAAGGAGTTGCTTGACCGTGGTTTCATTCGGCCTAGTGTGTCGCCTTAGGGTGCACCGGTCTTTTTTTGTGAAGAAGAAGGATGGCACGATGAGAATGTGCATTGATTATCATCAGCTGAACAAGTTGACCATCAAAAACATGTATCCTTTGCCGATGATTGATGACCTTTTTTATTAGTTTCGTGGAGCGGTTGTGTTTTCAAAGATTGACTTGAGGTCAGGGTACTATCAGCTTAAGGTGAAAGATTTGGATGTGCCGAAAACAACCTCTAGAACGAGGTATGGGCATTATGAGTTCCTTGTAATGTCATTTGGCTTGACGAATGCTCCTGCTGCTTTCATGGACATGATGAATAGGGTGTTCTATGAATACTTGGACAAGTTTGTGGTGGTGTTTATCGATGATATCCTTGTGTACTCTGGTACTGAGGAGGATCATGAAGGTCATTTATGAGTTGTCTTGCAAGCGCTTTTGGAAAATCAGCTTTATGCTAAGCTGAGAAAGTGTGAGTTTTGGCTAAAAGAAGGTTTTGTTCCTTGGTAATGTGGTTTCGGCTGAAGGGATTCGTGTTGATCCTCAAAAGGTTGAGGTGGTGATGAATTGGAAGCCTTCTAAGTCTGTTCATGAAGTCCGTAGTTTCCTTGGGTTGGCAGGATATTACTGGAGGTTTGTGGATGGATTTTCAAAGATTGATGCTCCTTTCACAAAATTGTTGCAAAAGGATGTTAAGTATGAGTGGACAGAAGCGAGACAACAAGCTTTTGAGAAGCTTAATGCAGCTTTGACGCAAACTCTTATTTTGGTTCAACCTGAATCAGGAAAAGAGTTTGTAGTGTACAGTGGCGCATCCTACGTTGATTTGGGGTGTGTGCTAATGCAATAGGGTAAGGTGGTGGCTTATGCATCGCAACAGTTGAAGGTGTATGAGCGCAATTATCCTACGCATGATATTGAGTTAGTTGAGGTGGTTTTTGCTTTGAAGATCTGGAGACATTTTCTTTATGGTGAGAAGTGTACTGTGTACACGGATCACAAGAGTTTGAAGTATCTGATGTCTCAGAAAGAGTTGAATCTTAGGCAACGACGATGGGTGGAGTTGCTTAAGGATTACGATCTAACGATAGAGTATCACCCGAGAAAAGCTAATGTTGTGGCTAACGCCTTAAGCAGAAAAGTGGCGGTGGAGTTAAGGGCTATGTTTGCTAGCTTGAGCATTTCGCGAGATGGAGGCCTTGTTGCTTAATTGCAAGTGAAACCATCTCTGGTTCAGTTGATAAAGGATCATCAGTTGTTGGATGATTGCCCCTTAAATGCTTTTACATGCTCATGGTTTTAGATTGATAAATTCCTATTGTTTTTATGCAAGAATTATAGCATGAGATGATGCTTGAAATGATTTCATAAATTAACATGTTGCATAGTTGAGATTTGAGCTTTTATGTTAAAGCATAACAAATGTTATGATTTTGAAATGGGATGAGAATGTTGAGATTTAATGCATGAAAAATAGTAGGTGAGATGATGATTTGACATAATATATTGGCATAGATGTTGATATACTTACCTGATATAATTGATCGATCAATAGGATGAGAGTGCACTATAAACTTAAAATTCGTACGTGCTCTTTGGTTAAGCCAAAGGGAGAGAACCGATGATGGGCATTCCATCGGGTAGGACTTGGTGAAATACACAAGCTTTGTGGCGATGAGAGATTCCGCCATGTGAGTACGGTTATATGAGATTCCACCAGAAACTATGTGCTAGACGGGTGAGTACGGTGATGAGAGATGCCACCGGAAGTGTCTAGTGAGATGTCCGCATATCCGAGAAATAAAGTGATGTGAAATGCCAATATAAAATATGTAATGGTTTTTGATTCACATGTACCTTTGATGAAATGGTTTATGCTATGAGAAATGCATATGTGGTTTGTTTATGAAATGCTTTAGAATACAAGCATGAGTTTGGCTTTGCCATGAGTTTTGCATTGGTTTAAATGCATGAGATAGAAGGAAGGTACATGTGTTTTCAATGAGAAATTTCTTAGTAAGGTTTCCAAGCATGAGATAGAATTATCACATGGTTTAAAATCTTTTGAGAAAGTGTTTTCAAGATGTGCATTATTGTGTTGGTTTTCTTTAGAGCATGCCTCGCTAAGCATTTTTGCTTACGCTCTCTCTTTTACCAATAATATAGATAATTGAGGTGTTTTCGGGCATCAAGGAAGCTAAGTTCATCCAAGGAAGTCCAAGCTCATGTATTGTGAAGTTTTCACACACTTTAGTTTTGATATATTGGCAATGGGAAACCAAGAATTGTATTTGGGAGATATGTTGAACTCCCTAAGGATTGTGGCATGTTTGTGTTAGCTTGCTTGTGTTGTAAATGGACTTAATTGTTTGATTTGAGGTTGGATTGCTTATTTTGGGTTTGTGATAGGAAGCATGCCTCTAGAATGATGAGATTTTGTGTTTGATGCTATGTTGTGTTCGAATGTCCCAAATATGTTCCTTATATGTATGTTGGACCGCTGGTATGTTTTGAGAGTCTTTGGGCCATGGTTGAGTATGTTTTTGAGTGAAAAACCAGCATTTACTACTGTTTCTGGGCAGGGTGTATCGAAACACCCTATGGTGTTTCGGAATGGGGGACTGAAATGGCCTTGGTGTTTCGAAACGTAAGGGGTTGTTTCGATACATTTTGGCTACTGGAATGACATGTTTCGAAACTGGTCTCGGAACATACCCGCGTACCGAAACAGTCAACGGCAATACGATACAACATTTCAGTACAGTGAGTAGGCGTTCCGAAACGGGTTACCGTTGGACCCAAATTTGAATTGTTGTGATGTTTGCATGCTTTACATTTTAGTCCTAAATGTTGTAATTGCAATTGCTTGAGCTTGGGATGTATTTTTAAGATGACATTTGGCAGAGAAGCATGAAACAAGATTAATTTCATAATGGTAATCCTAAAATCAATGAATTCTCTCTATTTTACAAAAAATACATTTTGGTCCCTAAACTTTGTTAAATGCAATCGAGTCCCTAAATGTTATCCGGTCACTGTGCCTTTCTCAATCATGACTCGTTAGTACGCACTTAGGGTTAACATGTATTTAAACAAGATTAAAATGAAAAAAGGGTCGTTAATCAAGGTTGACTTTCGAGTTGACTTTGGTTTTCCCTATGTAATCTTCGTAGTTTGGGTCAAGCGTCCAGGTTATCGAATAATTGGGGTTTGATATGTGGGTGATGTAAGTGTTTATGCATGATGTGCCTTCTTGGTTAAAGAATGATGTATGCCTAGCAGTGTATGATTCAATTGAGATGTTTTTGTGATGCTATGCTATGTTTGGAGTGTGGTTGGGGATTCCATTGTCATATCAAAACTAATGAGGAGAATTGTTTTCGAAAATGAGCTTGAGAACTTGGATTACTTACCTTATTGTGCCTAATTGTGTTTATTGCATTTTTTAGTGCATTGTTTTCTTTATAATGGGGCCACGTATAGAGCTGAGAATCAATACTAGATCGATGGCTGATAATGAGAATGTCTAGAATGCTGAAGATTTACCTCCCCCTCCCCTGGTGGTGGTGGTGATGGAGCTGATAATGCCGGTGCTAGTGCTGGGGTTGCTGGACCTGAGGGTGTGCAGGGGCAAGCTACTCCTGATATGACCATGTTGATACAGGCTATTGCTGGAGCTTTCCAGGCAGCAGTAGCTGGAGTTCATGGAGCTGCGCATCAAGATGATGCTAATGTGAGGTTGCCTTTAGAACGTCTTCGCAGTCTCGAAGGGACTGAATTCAGAGGCTTATCTCAGGAAGGATCTGAGTCTTGGTTGGAGAGCACCAAGAGGATTTTGGGTCATATGAACTGCAATAATGTGCAGAAGCTGGGTTGTGTTGTGTCACTCCTGCATGGTGATGCTTATACGTGGTGGACGACCACTATCTCTGGGATGGAGGATGACGAGGTGACTTGGACGTTCTTCTTGAATACGTTCAAGCGGAAGTATCTGGGCGTACGTTACCTAGATGAAAAGAAAAGAGAGTTTATGTCTCTCGTGCAAGGCAGCATGTCAGTAGCTGAATATGAAATTCAGTTTGTTCGCCTCAGTCAGTATGCGCCTGATCTAATCCCTTGTGAGCGAAAGAGGTGCAAACGACTCTATAATGGGCTAGTAGCGGATGTCAACGCTTATATGCTTGTGGCTGACTATACAGATTTCGATGTCTTGGTCACTGGAGCTAAGGTCATTGGAGTTGGTGGCTCTAACTCAGGGAAACGAGTTGCGAAAAGCGATTATGGTAGAGATCGCAACAAGAGGCACAAGGATAGGAAGCCGCATTATAATGCTAGGCGTAGGGGTGGTAACCATGGAAGAGGTCAACAAGTACCTACTGCTATTCTGAGGACTCCTGAATGTAACCGTTGTGGTAGAAGGCATGGTGGTGAGTGTTGCGGTAACCTTGGGACATGCTGGAATTGTGGTAACCGAGGGCATTTGAAGAAAGATTGTCCTCAGCTGTTGAGAGAGGAACAGGCTCCGGTGAGAGCAGCTGAGCCACAGAGGGGTCGTGGGCGTGGCCGTGGTAATTTTTAGTGTAGGGATGATGGTGGCAGGAACGTAGCACATGTTGAGGCCGTTCAACATGAAGGTGGCGGTCAGGCTCGAGTGTATGCCCATCGTGAGGGAAGGAATGATACAGATGTGATCGTAGGTACCTTTACTTTTCAATCCTTGTCATTACTTTCTTTGATTGATTCTGGATCTACACACTCGTACATATTGCGTGAACATGCTCAAATGCTTGGTTTATCTGTTGAGTCTTTGGATGTTGGTATGCGTATGACTAGTTCCTTTGGTGAGACGGTTGTAACATGGAAGTTGTATAGAAGATGTCCCTTGAAAGTGCAAAATCATTTTTTTCTTGTTGATCATATGGAATTGCCATTCTATGGCTTTGATGTAATCCTTGTCATGGATTGGCTTGTTGAACATAGAGCCGTGGTGGATTTCGACAGCAAGCGAGTTTCATTGAAACTTGCGGATGATTATGAGGTGGTGGTAGTGGGTCAGAATGCGAAGTTTCTTGCCAATGTGGTGTCTACATTGGAAGCTACTCAGATGTTGTGGCAAGGTTTTGAGGCTTACCTAGTGTTTGTGATGAATCCTAGTTCAAAGGAATTGCCATATCGCGTGGAACCCAAAGAGCTGAAGGAGTTGCTTGACCGTGGTTTCATTCGGCCTAGTGTGTCGCCTTAGGGTGCACCGGTCTTTTTTTGTGAAGAAGAAGGATGGCACGATGAGAATGTGCATTGATTATCATCAGCTGAACAAGTTGACCATCAAAAACATGTATCCTTTGCCGATGATTGATGACCTTTTTTATTAGTTTCGTGGAGCGGTTGTGTTTTCAAAGATTGACTTGAGGTCAGGGTACTATCAGCTTAAGGTGAAAGATTTGGATGTGCCGAAAACAACCTCTAGAACGAGGTATGGGCATTATGAGTTCCTTGTAATGTCATTTGGCTTGACGAATGCTCCTGCTGCTTTCATGGACATGATGAATAGGGTGTTCTATGAATACTTGGACAAGTTTGTGGTGGTGTTTATCGATGATATCCTTGTGTACTCTGGTACTGAGGAGGATCATGAAGGTCATTTATGAGTTGTCTTGCAAGCGCTTTTGGAAAATCAGCTTTATGCTAAGCTGAGAAAGTGTGAGTTTTGGCTAAAAGAAGGTTTTGTTCCTTGGTAATGTGGTTTCGGCTGAAGGGATTCGTGTTGATCCTCAAAAGGTTGAGGTGGTGATGAATTGGAAGCCTTCTAAGTCTGTTCATGAAGTCCGTAGTTTCCTTGGGTTGGCAGGATATTACTGGAGGTTTGTGGATGGATTTTCAAAGATTTATGCTCCTTTCACAAAATTGTTGCAAAAGGATGTTAAGTATGAGTGGACAGAAGCGAGACAACAAGCTTTTGAGAAGCTTAATGCAGCTTTGACGCAAACTCTTATTTTGGTTCAACCTGAATCAGGAAAAGAGTTTGTAGTGTACAGTGGCGCATCCTACGTTGGTTTGGGGTGTGTGCTAATGCAATAGGGTAAGGTGGTGGCTTATGCATCGCAACAGTTGAAGGTGTATGAGCGCAATTATCCTACGCATGATATTGAGTTAGTTGAGGTGGTTTTTGCTTTGAAGATCTGGAGACATTTTCTTTATGGTGAGAAGTGTACTGTGTACACGGATCACAAGAGTTTGAAGTATCTGATGTCTCAGAAAGAGTTGAATCTTAGGCAACGACGATGGGTGGAGTTGCTTAAGGATTACGATCTAACGATAGAGTATCACCCGAGAAAAGCTAATGTTGTGGCTAACGCCTTAAGCAGAAAAGTGGCGGTGGAGTTAAGGGCTATGTTTGCTAGCTTGAGCATTTCGCGAGATGGAGGCCTTGTTGCTTAATTGCAAGTGAAACCATCTCTGGTTCAGTTGATAAAGGATCATCAGTTGTTGGATGATTCCTTGGTGCCACATGTTTAGGATATTGCCGAGGATACACCATCAGATTTTTGTTTTAATGATGATGAAGTTCTATGTTTTGGAAATCGGATGGTAGTGCCAAATGATGTGGAGTTGAGGCATACTATTCTGACCGAAGCCCATAGTAGTCCTTTTTCTATGCACCCTGGTAGTACAAATATGTATCGTGATCTGAAGGATGAGTACTATTGGGTGGGGTTGAAGAAGGATGTTGCGGAATATGTGAGAAAGTGCATGGTTTGTCAGCGGGTTAAGGCTGAGCATCAGTTTCCTTCGGCGTTGTTGCAGCCGTTGAGGATCCTTAAATGGAAATGGGATAGGATCACCATGGACTTTGTGTCTGGTTTTCCTTTGACGCCATCAAAGAAGAATTCAGTGTGGGTGATTGTGGATCACCTTACGAGCATGTGACAGATATGGTCCCACGCAGGATCGTACTGCAAGATATTGAACATGGGCCCGACGAGAGCTTTCACCAGTATGCCGAGAGAAGTCGAGATGTGGCAGCCTAAGTACAACATCCATTGTTGGAAAACGAGGTTACTCCAATGTTTGTGAATACTTTAAATGGTCCCTTCTACAACTATATTGTTGAGATATAGATTTTGATATAATAAATTGAAAAATGTTTTGGACTAAATTGAAAAGAATTTAAAATATGGATTAAGTCAAAACAACTTGAAAGTAAGTTTGAGGGGTTTTCAAAGGGTTTTAAAATGCTTTTATGTTTTAAAGTAGCCAAAACAATAATTCTAGCTTGTCCGTACCGAAACGGTATACCCCGTTTTGATACACATTAAGGGTTTCAACTACTGGAATTGAAACTGCCAAAATCCGTACCAAAATAGGGCTTGCCCGTTTCGATACGACAAAGGTTGTTTCGAAACAACCTGCATTTAATGCCCAACGACTTTATGAAAAACCCCAAACGATTATTTTCCCAACTCTCTCTTAAAGTGCAGACCGTACCGATACGAACAATCACATTTCGGTATGCTACAAGGTGTATCGATACAACTCAATATGTTTTGATACGTAGAGCTGGACGAGACCTCCAACGACTATCTCTAAAGAAGGTCGTACCGATATGGTTACATGCTTAATAATACAGACAGCTCCAGAATTGCATTTATGGTGGGAAATAAAGGCTCCAACGGCTCAAATTTAATCCCAATGGTCCTCAACGGCTATAAACTCATTTGGGAGTATGAAAGAGACTTCCAAGCATCCATGGAAGACTAATGCTTCAATTGTCAACAACTATATGATGAGAAACTGTGTCTTAGGGCTTTAATTGTTCATCCTTTGTATAGACAACACTTTTGAGCCAAAATTGTCCTATTTGCTCAAGTTTTTACGTTTGGGTGAGAGCTTAAAGAGTGCAAACAAATACCTTGTGAGAGGAATTTTAGTTTGCTTACTTTTCATTCTCTTGTAAAGAGTGTTCGGTTAATCTTTGGGTAGAAAGATTAACCGTTTGTAAGGGTTTCCTCCTAATCCTAGAAAAGGGAATGAATCAATTAGTAAATTGGTTGGAAAATCCTTTATGGGAGCTAAGGTAGTGGATGTAGGTGCTTGTTCGAAGCCCGAACCACTATTAATTCATCGTGTCATTCAATTTTTTGCTTCCACAATTAATCACCCAAAAATCCAACTTCTCCACCACTTAGCAAGCATCGGTTGAAGGTGATGATCGAGCGTACCAATTGGTATCAGAGCGAGGCTCAATCTAAAGGGATTAACATCCAATTAAGGTGATCCGACTAGCTCGACATACAATACAATCAACTGGCGAAATGGCGCAATCAATCGACAAACCACCTATCTTTGACGGGACCAACTATGCCTATTGGAAGACAAGAATGATGTTCTTCATCAAGGTCAATGATTACAAGATTTGGGAAATAGCTAAGGATGGAACGTTCATGCCACAATAGAGCAAGGAGGAATGGAGTGCGGATGATCTCAAGAAGATGGAGCTAAATTGCAAGGCTTTGCACATTCTTTTTGGTGCATTTAGCCCCAACATCTACGAGAAGATGTCTTCTTGTGAAGTTGCCAAAGAGTTATTAGACAAGCTTGAAGTCACATACGAAGGAACCAATGAAGTAAAGGAGACCAATATCAATCTTCTCAACCTCAAGTATGAGAACTTCAAGATTGAACTAAAAGAAGACATCACAGAGATGTTTGATAGATTCTCCACCATCACAAATAAACTCAAAGGCTATGGAGAAATCATTACGGAAGACAAGCTTTTCCAAAAGATTCTCTATTCTCTTCTCGAGTCATTGGACTCGAAGAAAGATTGCCATCATCGAAGCCAAGAATCTCAAGACTCTAAAGCTAGATGAACTCTTTGGGTCTCTTCTCACTCATGAAATCATGAAGAAAGGAAACAAAGAGGAGAAGAAGAAGGAAGAGATAAAGAAGTTGGAGAAGAAGAAAATCATGAAGCTAGGCATTAACACGAATGCCATTGCTCTCAACTCCTCCACATGCCCACTTGTAGATTCAAGTGAGGAGGAAAGTGAAGAAGAAAAGATGGCCTATCTGTTCGAAAAGTTTGCTCGATTCATGAAGAATAAAATGGAAGAATCCAGGCATGAATCGAGGAAGAAGAAGAGGGCAAACTCTTCAAGCCATGAAAAGAAGGTATATGTGGCTACTTTGAGTGATGATGACTCCACCGAGAATGAACAAGCCAGCCTTTGCCTTATGGCCATCCGAGAAGATTCAAGGGTAACTTCTAGTTCATCTACTTCAACTTCTTTTTTTTGATGAATTGAAAGATGCCTATGATTATTTGGTTTTAGAATTTAAAAATCACATTTTGAAAAACAAGAAAGTGGTTTCAAAATTGAAAATTCAAAATGACTTGATTTCTGAAACCAAAATTAAACTTCAAGCAAAACTCAAGGAGTTTGAACAAAAATGTGTTGATTTACAAATTTTTCTTCATAAAGTTCAAGAGGAAAAATATTTGATTTCAAAGGACTAATTACTTCAACTAAAAAGGATGAAATTAAAAATTTGATTCCAAAGGGGACAAAATTATGTGCTACTAACGTTTATGGATCCAAAGCAATTTGGATACCAAAAATTACATGATTCTCTTGTTTAGGTGTGATGGAGAGTGATCAACAAGTTCAAATTTGAGGGGGAGCTTTATACACACAAGAAGGAGAACACTTGAAGAAGGAAGGCTTCACATCCTCTCTTGAAGTTCAAGTGCTGGTAAATTTCTAGTTGTTTTTTTTTGTTTCAATTATATTTATTTTCTATGACAACTAGATAATCATATTGTTGGACTAACAATATTTGATGCTTTGAGTAAGGGGTAGCTAATTTTAAAACCAAAGGTTTTAATATAGTCAAAATTTTTAAACCTCTATTGTCATTCTTGAGCTTAATGTCTTTTAAATTCTTTTTGATATAACAAAAAGGGGA
The DNA here is from genome assembly GCA_958450335.1 of Hibiscus tridactylites. NCBI lineage: Eukaryota > Viridiplantae > Streptophyta > Magnoliopsida > Malvales > Malvaceae > Hibiscus > Hibiscus tridactylites. The sequence goes on along the minus strand of OY288289.1, from coordinate 49,187,931 downwards.
CAATTAGTTTGAGAAAATTGTTTTTCAAAATGAATATGAGGGAACTTTGAAATACTTTGAAAATATAAAAATCTCTTATTCAAAATTTTAATCCTCAATGGGAAGAATCCCAAACAATTTTTCAAGTTGGTTTTATTATATCAAAAGGGGGGAGATTGTTAAGATATAGATTTTGATATAACAAATTAGAAAATGTTTTGGACTAAATTGAAAAGAATTTAAAACATGCCTTAAGTCAAAACAACTTGAAAACAAGTTTGAGGAGTTTCCAAAAGGTTTTAAAATGCTTTGAAATTTTTTAAAGTAGCCAAAACCATAATTCCAGCATGTCCGTAACGAAACGGTATACCCCGTTTCGATACACTTTAAGGGTTTCAGCTACTGGAATTGAAACTGCCAAAATCCATTCCGAAATAGGGCTTGCCCATTTTGATATGACAAAGGTTGTTTTGATACGACCTGCATTTAATAACCAACGACTTTATGAAAAACCCACAACGACTATTTTCCCAACAGTCTCTTAAAGTGCAGACCGTACCGATATGGACAATCACATTTCGGTACGCTACAAGGCATTTTGATACACCTCAATGTGTTTCGATACGCAAAGCTGAACAAGACCTCCAACGGGTATCTCTAAAGAAGGTCGTACCGACACAATTACACGTGTATCGATACAGACAACTCCAGAACTGCATTTATGGTTGGAAATAAAGGTTCCAACGGCTCCAATTCAATCTCAACGGTCCTCAACGGCTACAAAATCATTTGGGAGTATAAAAGGGACCTCCAAGCATCCATGAAAGACTAATGCTTCAATTGTCAACAACTATATGATGATAAATTCTATCATAGGGCTTTAACTGTTCATCCTTTGTATAGAAAACACTTGTGAGCCAAAATTGTCATATTAGCTCATGTGTTTAGGTTTGGATGAGAGCTTAAAGAGTGATAACAAATACCTTGTGAGAGGAATTTTCTTTCTCTTGTAAAAAGTGTTTCGTTAATCATTGGGTAGAAAGATTAAGCGTTTATAAGGGTTTCCTCCTAATCCTAGAAAAGGGGATGAATCAATTAGTGAATTGGTTGGAAAATCCTTAGTGGGAGATAAGGTAGTGGATGTAGGTGCTTGTTTGAAGCCCGAACCACTATAAATTCATCGTGTCATTCAATTTTCGGCTTCCACAATCAATCACCCAAAATCCCAATTATCCACCACTTTGCAAGTATCAGTTGAAGGTGGTCATCGAGCCTAACACATATGTTAAACAATGTGAGTAAAGATTTTGCAGACATGGTCATAAAAGTAGAGTTGATATTGGAAGCCATCAAAAGTGGAAGACTCGGAGAAGAAGAATATAGCGAGCGCCTATAACGTGAACTACTGTGACAATGGAGTCTTGTCACGAAGAAGACAATTTGAGCTTGGCTGAAGTTCGTCCTTGCCTTAATAGAATAATGTTTAATTTTCCTAGGCGATGTTGGGTTCATACCTAGAATCACCCCTTTTGCTTTTTCCCACGAGCATTAGGGATCTTTTGTAAGGGATTCCAAGTTAATCTACTTGTTAAAAGATGCATTTTTATTTTTTCAAGTGGAAAACATTTCTCATTTTTATTCATTTTTTATCTATTTCTCTTCAAACATGCGTCTATATGGCACAACCCATATATAGATTTTGAGTGAATTTTCCTCTCAAACATTGTTGTTAGTGTTTTTCAATGAATGATAACTCTAAAACATCTACCAACTGAAGACTGATTCTCTTTGGTGATATCTGTGTGCGAAATGACATTTGACACTCCTTCATTTCCCTTCACGAAAAGAAAATGAAAAAATACCTTGTAGTCCCCTTTTGAGCCTAATATTTTTCTTGTGTTTAAAACCTAACCAAGGATCACTCCCCACACTAGGGGCAAAGAGGATGAAAATTTGCAAGCAAAGGAAAAAACACGACAAATTAAATAAATTTCCTAAATTCAAAATGAAAAGGACACAAAAAGGAAAAAGAAAGAAAAATAAAAGAGAGAAATAATGAAAGAGAAGAAAGGAAAAAGAAGAAATGAAAGCTGGAGTGCGAAGGAAAATCTAAAATAAATTCTTCAAATGAGAAACGTAAGGAAATGAACTCTAGGGTGAAAACTCAAAATGGGCAGTCTAGAGTGATCCAAAGAAAAGAATAAAAGGGCGTAGATTTCATAAAGAAAGATTGATCCTTGGTTTAATAACACTTAAAACATGTATTTGAGCCTATACACCCTTTTCTTGGTAACCTGAGGCTAGCTAATATTACAATCCTTAAAACCCAATTTGAATCACACATAAATATTTGAGAAGAGGAGTTTGTTTTCATAACACATTCTGCCTAATTGAGTTCAACTTTCTTCAGGGACCTCAAAACTTCTAATATTTTGATTGAGATTAGAAAAGTGGGAAATTTAAAATTTGGGGAGTGGGTGAGTTAAAGAGAGTCACCTAAAAGTGGGGCATTGTCCAGTTGATGGATTCATGAATCATTCATACTATGAATTTTGGAGCATCTGACTTTCCTCTTTTCGATGTTTGTCATGACTATTTTCTTAAAATCCCCATTTTAGCCTTTTCTTACATCTATCATGACTTCTTCCTTTAAACTATCATTTTTAGCCTTTTCTTGCATCTTACAAGTAAGCTGACATAGATTTATGAAAAAACAAAGGATTTCTTTGTATTGATACCAATCGTATGGAACCAGGAACGAATGTTTTCCATCATTTCAAGAATCAATTGAACCTCAATTTGAACGGGGGCATCACCTTGCATGAGAAGGAAAAAAGAAAAGAAGAAAAAAAAAGCACATGTTTTGAAGAGTTTTAAGTGGACTGTGTTGTCAAGCAAGATCCACACATAAGATGTAAGATCCCTAAAGCATAAAAGGGGATAAAGCCATGTTGTAACACCCCCTTCCCGGCCTAGTCGAGAATCAGGTCAGAGTGTGTTACCAATAAACAGTACGGTGATCGGTGCAATAAAATTTCAATCTTCTAATCAACACTTGAACAATGTCATGCAATAATACATTAACAAAATGTATATTAGTCAAATTAACCCATTATGAAACAATAACTAATCATTTAGTACCAATTATTAGCTATTACAAGTTTTAGGGACTAAACTGTTAATCTATCAAATTAGAGGTCCTTCAGTGCAATTTATCATACCTTACTTTCAATATAATATTGACAAGTCTGTAAAATTGCATACAATTTGAAGTTCATTTACTCATGCAATTGATTCGACTAAATTCAATGACCAAATTGTGAATATTGCAATCCTTCAGTTTCTGCCTTTTTAACTAACTTAACTAACATTGTATCAAAACACCTTGATGTTGTTTCGATACAGGTAAACGATGGTCAACCTTGGTTGAGTTTGCCCATTACTTGTCTCGATACGGGCATGCCCTATATCGGTACGGCTTGTCTTGCTTTGACCTTGACTTTTTTCGATACAGATTAGACTCGTATTGAAACAAAAGATTCCAGTAGCAAAATGTTTCAATACAACTCAAAATTGTATCGATATGCCCTGTACTATGACTTCAATTACACCTACTCGTATCGATACGCCATTACCCCGTATCGATACATCCTGACCTGTAATGACAGATTTTTGTTGGCTTTTAATCAAATTGACCTACCAAATGATGTTCATATGCAATGACGCTTCACACACAACATTTCAACAATATAAACGACTAGCATGCCAAATTTCATCATCATTCGAATAAGTTTACTAGGTTTTGACCTATGTGCGCCAAATAAGTCAATTTTAGGGCCTTTAACAAAATTATAACTTACACACATTACAAGCATACCAAAATGGGCACAAGAGACTAGTTCAACTACTTTGCCACCTTTCTAGGAGTTCGTAAGGACAAAATACATTACTTTAGGCTTGTAGTGACTTGTCTCACCTCGGCTATCCGATCTTCAACCACGGTGATCTCTCAACCTGAAATGCATGAGATGAGATACGTTAGGCATACATTGCCTAGTGAGGTAGTCATATTCAAAATAATAACAATGAGCGATGGAAGTACATATTCTCATGCTTATCAATAACAATATCATGTGTCAATATACAATGATTAATATATCAAATTCGTTAATAATCCTTGGATTGAATCAAGATAGTGGATACGCGAATTCCTACGCCTCGCCAAATCAATGAATGGTTTAATCCCTTCGCCTCGTCAATATGACCAATACCAAACACATCCCTCCGCCTCGCCAAATCAATATAGGCCGTAGCCTTAGGACCGTAGTCCACCCGTACACTGAGCTCATGAATTCTATGGCATGCCAATTGTATCCAATGTCCATTCAAATCCAAGGTTTCAATGTCAATATCCATATTCAATGTTCAGTGATAATTCTAATGATCAATGACTCCAATGTTATCCATAGTAAACATGTATCATTATTAATGTTTCATGATTTCAATGGCAATGTCAATATCAATATCTGATGAATTATTTACAATGTTTCTATAACTATAACTATATTGATGACAATGCATGATGACGATGCTAATAACTATGTCTGATGTTCATTACCAAACTTATTGATGCTTACCAATGGATCCGTTTAACAATTCAATGCAACTTCTGTAATGGAAATGTTAGCTACAAGATCGAAAACATCAATAAAGGATTCAGAGGCTCCTCATCTAAACCCGAGACTCCGACTACACTTACCTTAAAATCCGATGCTCTTACGGCTCTCGAATGAGAACGCCCTTACTTCTAGCTTTCGATGGAGATGGAAAAACCTCTCTCTCCACTTCTTGAGCTAGAAAATTGATAGAGAGATTATTAGGATCGATAATACGATATCAAAATCAATATAACAATATCAAAATCGATATATGAATTCAATATAAACAACAACGATGAAATATCCATGAATAATCAAAACCCTAGCTTGACATTAGGCTCAAATCATCAATGGAATCCAATAATTGATTAAGGAATATAGGTTACATGATCGATAGCAATGATTTGATAACAATAAAACGAAGAAAAAAGCTTGAGGCTAGCTCCAATGCAGGTGCTTCTTTAGGTAGGTGGCGATGAAAATGAAGAGTTTGGAGAGGTGATTTCTTGACTTAATAATCGGGTAAGTTCTTTCCTTTTCCCTTTTTTCTTGTTTCATATATATTTTAGACTATTTATCTTTCCTTCAATTGAAGGAAAGCTCTCAGACTATCCCACGTAGGTGGGATTTTAATTAAGGAGGGGCTAATAGCAAGATTAATCCCTCAACTCTCACTATATTATGGTTTTGCTCTCCAACTTGTATTTCCCTCAATTTAGTCACAGATTAGGTTTCGATATTATTTGATAGGGTCCAATAACAATGATTTAACTCAATTAGAGTCCAATATCAATAATTAACTGGCCGATACTATATTTAGACTTTATCAATGTGAAATTTCCGATCACCAGAACCCAATTCCGACTAGACTGGATTCTGGGGTGTTACAACTCTCCCCCTTAAGAAAAAATTGTCCTCGAATTTTACCTGAACCGAAGAGATGTGGATATTGTTGTTTCATGGTCTCTTCAGGTTCCTAAGTAGCTTCTTCAATATTATGGCTCCTTCAGATCACTTTAACCAATGGTACAGACTTATTACGAAGCCTCTTTACCTATCTTGTAAGAATATGAACCGGTTCATCCTCGTTGGACAAATTTGGTTGAATTTCTACAGATTCAGGCTCGACAATGTGTGAAGGATCATAACGATACTTCCGGAGAATCGATACATGAAAAACATCTTGGATTTTACTCAATTCAAAGGGAAACAATAATCTATATGCCATGGGCCAACTCTTTCAATAACTTCAAAGGGTCCAATGAATCGGGGACTCAATTTTCCCTTCTTGCCAAACCTTAAAACTTTCTTCCATGGTGACACATTAAGAAACGCTTTTTCACCAACTTCATAGTCAACGTCTCGTCTATTGAGATCAGCATAAGCCTTTTGTTGATCAAAAGCAACCTTTAAGCGATCATGAATAATGGTAACCCGCTCTTCGGTTTCCTAAAGTAAGTTAGGGCCCAACATCTTGCCTTTGCAAAGCTCAAACCAACACAATGGAGTTCGACATCGTCTACCATACAATGCTTCATACCGGGCCATTTGGATTGATGCATGTAGCTATTATTGTAGGCAAATTCAACAAGGGGTAGGGATTTCTCCCAAGTTCCACCAGGGTCGATGATACAAACTCAAAGCATATCTTCTAAAATATGTATAGGAAGGCTCGATATCAATACAAATTTCCAAGGGTTCAATGAAAAAGTCTTTCGATAATTTCCTGAATTACCCTTTATGACTGGCCGTCAGATTGAGGGTGAAAGGTTGTACTAAGATTAACTCTAGTGCCTAGAGCTCCGTACAAAGTCCACTAGAATCGAGATGCAAAATGGGGATCTCGTTCGAAGATAATTGACTTGGGTACTCTGTGAAGTCGGATCACTTCTTTGATGTAAAAGTCAGATAATTTAGGTAGACCGTAGTCCATTCTAACCGGTATGAAATGAGCTAACTTTGTAAAACGATCTACAATGACCCATATAGCATCATGTTTCGCGGGAGTTAAAGGTAGACCACTAACAAAATCCATAGTGATCTTCTCCCACTTCAATTGTGGTGGATCAATGGGTTGCATCAGTTCAGTAGGAACACAATGTTCTGCTTTAACACGTTGGCACGTGAGACACTTGGAAATGTAATCAACTATGGCCTGCTTCATACCCGGCCACCAATAGAGTTCACTTAGGTCCTTATACATCTTCACGGACTCGGGGTGAACAGAAAAAGAACTCGAATAAGCTTGTAAAGTGTCCACAAGTCCTATATTTCATGCACATTCCATCTCATATTATTGTTGTTTTTAAGCACATCTTAGGTATAAATAGGATCATGCATTGCATTTTACAGTATTTCTTCGCTTTACCTTGTTTTTATAAGATTACCTTTTATTTGGTGAAGAAAGGTATTGTTTTAGTGTATTTTTGGTTTTCGGTACTAAAGGCTGACAGAGGGAAAGAGGATCTAAGGATGCGATGCTGAGGTAGCAAACTATGGAGCTATACTGAAGCAATTCCAGCCGAAGCCAGTAGTCGCCGAGTGTTGCCGCCACAGACCTTGCTGCCCATGACAGCAAACTATCGAATTGGAGAACTAGAGTGTGATTTCTATAGCTAAAAACCTTGATTCTATCGATGCCATCCACTCAATTATCCGACGTTTGTAGCAGCGGGCAGAGCTGCCAAAGCAAAATCTCAAGATTGCTTGCGAGACAAGGCAACGTGATAAAGTCCACATTCAACTCAAAGAAGTCAGAGTTTAAAGTCACATTAAAAGTGGAAAGCTACTTTTGAAGACTTCTACTTCAATAAAGACTAGACCTAGCTATTGTCTATAAATAATCATTGTAATTCTAATTCAAATCATCTGAGGTTTTCATTATGCATAGCTTAGGTTTTTTGCCGCCGTCATGTTCTAAATATCCCTTGGGTTTGGGTTTATGTTGTAAATTAGTTGTGAGAATGGTTGTTTAGGTTTAAAGTTTGTTTTGCAACATAATATTCCAAGTTTGCTTAATTCATGCTCTTCACTTCTTCAATTAGTTCCAAAAGTTCAGTTGAAGAAATCCATTTGTCGGGAACCAGAGTGTCAAACTCACGAAAAAATTAAGCACGGTCTCATCATGTCGAGGTGTTGACTAATTCGACTTAGACATAATTTAGAATTTTAGCGGCTAAAAGGAGCAACCAAATGTCGACTGCCTGTGTTAGGTTTATGCTGAGATTGCTAGGTATTGCCTACACCATGTGTTGACAGAATCCATGCCTAGACATAGGAAGGATCGCTTCAGAATTACTTCACCGAACTTGAAGTATCTGCCATACTTGCCGCCGGGACTTCTCTCCATTCCACCTGTCGAGACAACGAAAGTTGCAAGAGCAGAGATCTGCTGTGGCAGCGAAAGGGCTGCAACCTCAATCCACCATTACCCGTTGAGGCAGCAGATCGTGGCAGCGCAAAACAACTTGGCATATCCAACATAGTTTCACACTAAGCAGGAGCATAACCCTACTCTCTCTATAAATTTTATTACTTCATTAATTACTTGTGTTTTTAGTTTACTCTTCTTCTCAACAATCACCTTACTTGTGCATTTACTTTACTTGTACAGGAAAAATAGTTCGAACCAAGTTGTCCAATCCTCGTGGGAGACGATATCTTATATACTATAACTTGACAAGAGTGTGCACTTGCGCTCCTAAATAGAGTACACCTAAAATGCTCTACAAAGCTTTAGAGAGAATATCAGTGCAAAGAGATTCATCATTAGGTACACATACTCAATCATGGAAACACAAGATCCCTTCATAATTAATTCTAAAGTCGGGGTTGCCCGATAACTTAGAAACAATGGATTGAAGCTCGGGATCTTTCCCTTGCAAAACCTTGATTTGCAAAACAATGGTAGACTGAACTTGAAGTTCACCTACAAAATAACGATGCTTCCCAAGTCAGAAATGAGCGTTAATTTCCCGAGGGGCTACAAGATAGCGATATTGTAACGGGTCAATGTACCATACAATACATATAATTCTATATTCATTGTCATCACTTACAAGGAAAAGGTTTACGGCTGAGTGCATCAGCTACAATGTCGGCCTTGCTCGAATGGTAATTAATGACAAGACCGTAATCTTTAAGTAGTTCCATCCACCTTCGCTGTCGAAGATTCAACTCATTTGGGTTAATAGGTATTTTTGGCTTTTATGATTGGTAAAGAGATAACATTTTTCTCCGTAGAGATAATGTCTCCATATTTTCAATGTAAAGACAAATGCAGCCAATTCAAGGTCATGAGTAGGATAATTCATTTTGTGCGACTTAAGTTGTCTCGAAGAATAAACGATGACTTTGCCTACTTGCATCAATACACAACCTAACTCGAGGTGTGATGCATCACTATAAACTGTATAGTCTTTTCCACACTCGGGTTAGGTCAGGACTGGTGCATGGGTCAATATTTGTTTCAATTGGTCGAAACTCCGTTGTTACACCTTGGTCAAAAAAAGGAACTTCTTTCCTCAATAACTTGGTAAAGGAACGACTATCATAGAGAACCCCTTCACGAATCTCCTATAATAGCCAACAAGATGAAGAAAGCTTCTGACTACGCCAATGTTCTTCGGTGGATGCCAATCTAAAATAGCTTGGATCTTCTTCGGGTCCACTTGAATACCCGAAGCCGAGACGATATGTCCAAGAAAAGCAACTTCGGTGAGCAAAAACTCAAACTTAGAAAATTTTGCATACCGTAATTTCTCCTGTCAGGTTTGAAGCACGATACGAAGACGATCTTGATATTCCACAAAATTCTTGGAGTAGATCAATATGTCATCTATAAACACCACTACGAATTTATCAAGATATGGTCTAGAAACCCGATTCATCACATCCATAAATGTTTTCGGTGCATTGGTTAACCCAAAGGGCATCACCAAGAATTTGTAGTGTTCATATCTTGTACGGAAAGCAGTCTTCAGTACTTCACATTCTTTAACTCTCATTTGGTAATAGCTTAACCTTAAATCGATCTTGGAAAACACAGAGGTATCCTTTAATTGATCAAAAAGTTCCTCTATTCTAGGTAATGGATACTTATTCTGGATGGTTACCTTGTTCAACTGTTGGTAGTCAATACACAATCGCATTGAACTATCTTTCTTCTTTTCCAAGAGAACTGGTGCTCCCAAGGCGAAGAGCTTGGTTGAATAAAGCCTTTGTTAAAAAAATCTTGAATTCTAGCTTTCAACTCCTTTAATTCGATAGCTGCCAAACGATATGGTGCAATGGAAACTGGAGTAGTCCCAAATTGTACCTCGATGCAAAACTCCACTTCACGGGTTGGGGGCAATCCCGGAAGTTCATAACGGAAGACATCAGAGAATTCACATAAAGTGTCAATGTTTCGCAATTGAGGTTCATCTTTGGCTTCTAATGTCAAAGTGCACAACGAAGGATTCATCGCATTCATCAAAATAACACTTTCCTTACCAAGACCCCGAAGGTACAACTTCCTTTTACAACAATCCACCTAGGCTTGATGCTCACTAAGCCAATCTAAACCTACGATAACATCAAACTCATAGATCGGTAACGCCAACAAATTGGTTGGGAAAGGATCCCTTGGATCAATAAGGGGCAGTTCTTGCACACTACCCTTACGGTGACACAACTTCCTAAGTGACTGGTTACGAAGATTCTCGATGATATTGGTTCAAAAGACATACTATATTTCTTAACTACAATGGTGCTTATAAAAAATGAGTAGAACCAAGGCCAAGGTCAATTAATGCATATTAAGGATGTGAATATAGCTCAATTGTACCTGCAATGACATCAAGCACGTTCTCCTCTTCCCTACTCCTCACAAGATACATCTGGGCAGGGGCTTTATAATCATTCTTATTGAATGGTTTCCCCGAACCACTCGATCTTCTATAAGTTCTCGTTGATCCTTGCTTTGATCTTTTACCTCGAAAGGATTGAGCAACTGAAGTAGAAGTAGTCGGTGCGGTAGTAGACTTGGTTGCATTTAGTGGACAGTCACGAATTAAGTACCTTGTTCGCCACAATAATAGCAAGCTCCAATTTGCTTACGGCATTGACCCGTTGGGTGCCTATTCTAACAATAATTACAAACTGGATGTTGATTGCTCCGATTTGAACCTCTGGTGCTATCAACAGATGTTGCCTTAGCAAAGGACTGTGTCACAGATTGTGGCCTACCAACGTTTCCAGAACGAGAAGGCTGCGGATAAACATTCTTCTTAGAGCTTCATATATTCCTTTCTTGTTCCACTTTGGAGGTTGATATTCCTCCATAAACCTCTTCTCAGATTTTCGGACCCACCGACTCATTTAGCCCTCTGTGCAGCTTTGGTGGCTTTAACTCGGTTCACTAGATTTTGGAAATCAACGATGCTCAATGCACTAAACATAAGGCGTAACTCATCATTGAGCCCTACAATGAACATTCGGCATTTCTCTTTCTCATTCTTGATGTATTCTGCACCGTATCTACAATACTTACAGAAATCAAGGATGTACTGCTCGATCGGCCGTCCACCTTGTTTGAGGTGGAGAAAAATACTTCGCCTCTTAGTGAGATAAAACCCATTGATGTACTTCTTGCGGAATTCTTTAAGGAAGAACTCCCAAGTTATGATGTCCTCGAAGATCGTCAATATAGTAGTCTCCCACCATTGGAGTGCCTTGTTAGCCAACAACAAGATGACACACTCAAGTTTGTGCTCGTCCGAGCATTGTAGCTGCTTGTTCAAAATCCGTAGGGTTTTATCCAACCAATACTCGGCAACTTTAGGGTTGTCGTCATCTTGTACGGTAAAGGTGTAAGCTCGATACTGAGATAGCTTATCAATAGGAGTTCGAGTATGTTGGACAGTGGGAGCAATGGGTTGCACAACTTGCTCATCTCTCATAGCAGTCATAAACTGCTTGAACAAGTCAGCCATGTTCTTATAAGATTCAGCCTGAGCGGTAGGTGCTACAAGCTCGGTATTTTGAACAAGAGGATCATGTGGATGCAGTGGATTTGGATGATTTCCTCCTCTTATCTCCTTACCATGAGTCAAGGAGCTGGTGGCAAGCTCGTCAATGTGAGCTTCATTAGTTTCAGACATATCTATATGAAAGATTCGATTAGTCGACAAGTCACACTATACACAATATATGACTCCTAGGTGGAAAAGTAACATAGCACAATGCAACAAGCTTCGGTTTAGTCGTAGAATCGATTAAACTCTAGCTCTAATACCAAAAATGTAACACCCTCTTCCCGGCCTAGTCGAGAACCGGGTCTAAGTGTGTTACCGGTAAAAATGTACGGTGATCGGTGCAATAACATTACAAACTTCTAATCAACACTTGAACAATGTCATGCAATAATACATTGCCAAAATTCATCTTAGTCCAATTAACCCATTATGAAACAATAACTGATCATTTATGACCAATTCTTAACTATTACAAGTTTTAGGGACTAAACTATAAGTCTGTCAAATTAGAGGTCCTTCGCTGCAATTGATCATACTTTACTGAAACTCAATATAATATTAACAACTCGATAAAATTCCATACAATTTTAAGTCCATTTACTCATCCAATTGATTCGACTAAATTCAATGACCAAATTCTGAACATTACAATCCTTCAGTTTCAACCTTTTTAACTAACTTAACTAACCCTGTATCGAAACACCTTGATGCTGTTTTGATACGGGTACATGATGCTAAACCTTGGTTGACTTTTCCCATTACCTGTACCGATACAAGCAAGCCCTGTATCGGTACAGGTTGACCTTCTTTGACTTGTTTTGATACAGATTAGACATGTATCGAAACAAAGGATTCCAGTAGCAAAATGTTATGATACATGTCAAAATTGTATCGATACGCCCTATTTTGTGATTTCAATTACGCCTACCCATATTGATACGCCATTAGCCCATATCGATACGACCTGACCTGTAATGACAAATTTTTGCTGGTTTTTTTATCGATTTGACCTACCAAACGATGTTCAAATACAATGAAAATTTACACGTAACATTTCAACACTATAAACTACTAACATGCAAAATTTCATCATCATTCGAGTACATTTACTAGGTTTTGACCTATGTGAGCCAGATAAGCCATTTTACTAACTTTTAGCCTTACCAAAAGTCATTTTAGAGCCTTTAACAAAATTATAACTTACACACATTACGAGCATACTAAAATGGGCACAAGAGACTAGTTCAACTACTTTTCCACCTTTGTAAGAGTTCGTAAGGACAAAATACACTACTTTAGGCTTGTAGTGACTTTTCTCACCTCAGCTATCCGATCTTCAACCATAGTGATCTCTCAACCTGAAATGCATGTGATGAGATACGTTAGTCATACATTGTCTTGTGAGGTAGTCATATGCAAAATAATAACAATGAGCGATGCAAGTACATATTCTCATGCTTATCAATAACAATACCATGTGTCAATATACAATGCTTAATATAACAAATTAATTATCCTTGGATTGAATCAAGATAGTGGATACATGAATTCCTACGCCTTGCCAAATTAATGAAAGGTAGAATCCCTCCGCCTCGCCAAAATGAGCAATACCAAACACATCCCTCCGCCTCGCCAAATCAATATAGGTCGTAGCCTTAGGACTGTAGTCTACTCGTACACTAAGCTCATGAATTCTATGACATGCCAATTGTACCCAATGTCCATTCAGAACCAAGGTTTCAATGTCAATATCCATAGTAAACATGTCTCATTATTATTATTACATGATTTCAATGCCAATGTCAATATCAAGATTCGATGAATTTTTTACAATGTTTCAATAACAATAACTATATCAATGACAATGCACGATGATGATGCCAATTGTTATGTCTGATGTTCATTACAAAACTTACTGATTCTTACCAATGGATCTATTTAAAAATCCAATGCAACTTCTCTAAGGAAAATGTTAGCTATAAGATCAAAAACATTAATAAATGAATCGAGAAGGCTCTTCCCCTAATCCCGAGACTCCGACTACACTCACCTTAAAATCTGATGCTCTTACGGCTCTCGGATGACAACGCCCTTGCTTCTAGATTTCGATGGAGATGGTGATGGCAAAACCTCTCTCCACTTCTTGAGATAGAAAATCAATAAGGAGATTATTAGGATCGATAATACGATATCAAAATCAATATAATGATGTCAAAATCAATATCTGAAATCAATATAAACAACAACGATGAAATATCCATGGATGGTCAAAACCCTATCTTGAGATTAAGCTCGATACATCCATGGAATCAAATAATCGATTGAGGAATATATCTTACATGATCGATATCAATGATTTGATAAAATAAAACGAAGAAAAACAAATCTTGAAGCTAGCTCCAATGGAGGTGCTTGCTTAGGTAGGTGACAATGAAGATGAAGAGTTTGAAAAAGTGATTTGAGAGTAAGTTCTTTCCTTTACCCTCTTTTCTTGTTTCATATATATTTTAGACTATTTCGTTTTCCTTCAATTGAAATAAATCTCTTAGACTATCCCACATAGGTGAGATTTTAATTAAGAAGGGGCTAATCGCAAGATTAGTCCCTCAACTCTCGCTATACTATGGTTTTGCACTCCAACTTGCATTTTCCTCAATTTAGTCACGAATTAGGTTCTGATATTATTCGGTAGGATCCAATAACAATGATTTAACTCAATTAGAGTCCAATATCAATAATTAACTAGCCGATACTATATTTAGACTTTATCGATGTGAAATTTTTTATCACCATAACCCCATTTCGACTAGACCGGATTTTGGGGTGTTACACATGCCTAGTGGGCAAGTTGTACCATTAGATTGCGGCAAGTTATGTCGACCAAGGATTCGGGATCCCTGACTTTAATAGGTGTGAGAGGAAGAGATTAAAGCGCCAACATCATGCAAAGACATTCAAGGTGATGGTTTAGCATGCAAACCCTTCAAGATGTCCTATAGGGGTAAGAATTTGAGAATTCACAAGAAGGGTTGAAGGTGTTTAATGTTATTTTAAGGGGCATATGAAGACTTGAAGCTTTCAAGACCATTATATGAGGTCTTTCACTCGATATTGATGCATCAACTACAGTGATAGTAGATCTTCAGACATTTGCCTACGAAGATTAGATGTTTTTGATGAAGCAAAGAGGTATAAAGAATGAGAATGGCGAAGCAGGGACAGTTGAAGAAGTATATCCTTCCAACCGGGAGTATAAGATCACTAGATTGAGTGAGCAAATTTTCAAAGATCAGATGTTTTATATGAGTATAAGAAATATAGTGAAAAAGCATAGATATTTATCTGGATTGAGCGAGAAAACGTGCAGATTCAAAAACCAAAGGAAAAATTAATTCTGAGGAAAAGAATTTAAAAAGCAAAATAAATGAGACATGCATTCAAGGTTTAGACATCCTTATGGGCATGCTCATCATAATTGCATCATGTATTAGATTTTTATAGGTATGAAAGATTTTTCAGCAAAAGAACTCGCCTATCCATTTGAGCGTACTAAGAATGGAACTTGCTTATCTATTCGAGTATGAGGAGAATAGAACCTGCTTAACCATCCGAGCATGAGGAGGGTGGAACATTTTTCCAGTACTTGTTTATCTATTCAAGCATGAGGAGAATATAACATGCTTATCCATCCGAGCATGAGGAGGATGGAACCTTTTTACCTGTTTATCCATTTGAGCATGAGGATAATGGAACCTTTATTTTTCAGCACCTGCTTATCCATCCGAACATGAGGAGGATGGAACCTTTGTTTTCGGTACCTACTTATCCATTCAAGAATGAGGAGAATGTAATCTTTTTTTAATCGGCTTATCCATCTGAGCATGAAGGAACCTTTTTGGGTCTCGCCTATCTATTCAAGCTTGAGGTGGGTAGAACCTACCTATCCGTTCAGGCATAAGGAGAATGGAATCTGCCTATCCATTCAGGCATAAAAATAATGGAACTCGACTATATGTTCGGGCCTTAGGAGAATGGAACCATGTTTTAATGTCCAACAAGTTTGCTATCGGTGAAAATCAGTGCCTTTTGGTCTTTGATCTATCCTTGTTTCGCCGGAAGGAGCAAAGTGGGGCAGCTGTTGTCACTAGATTTTCACCCTATTTTATTTAGTTACTATATTCTTATTATTATTTATTATTATTTTATAGTATAAGTATTAGTGCTTGTTAAATAAAAACCCAATAAAAATAATAAGGATCCACTTTTATCAAATAAAAACTCATGTACATTGTTCACCCAACTAACCCATCCCCCCCTTACATATGCAAGATTTAATGGTGGTCGTTGGATCTAGGGCAAAGGATCATATGGTCCAAATTAAACCAACAAAAAGGTAGGGTGGGGAGCCACCCGCGCCGTCACGCGTCTGGCCCGTGCGATCCACGCACGTAGGTTTGGCTTATCCAGCCCCGATCGAAACCCCAACCAGGTCGACAGACGCGGCATTCGGTAGTTCTAAGGCCGAGGATGAGTGCCGAAGGTCGCCCAGCCCACGCCAAGTCCATCTTGTGCCATCGTCGTTCTTGCCACCGCCGATCGGACCTGCAAAAGATGAAAAGGGGATTAATCCCTAATTCGAATATAGAAAAAAATAATCCATTGCTGCTCAAATTTGAGACAAATCCGAGTGCAATCATGATTTGAGGAAGGTCAAGCCCAAAATCTGCTGAAAATTGAATCAAAAACAAGGAAAGAAATGTTGAAATCAATCAGATTCGATTTAAAATGGAAATAACAGCCCATGATTATCAAGATCTCGGCCAAGATGGGAAAAATCATCCCAAATCACAGCAAATTGAATAAAAAAGTAAGGTTAAATCATAATCAGGCAAATATGGAAGGATGATCAACCAGATTTTAAGGATTTGAATTCTTATTTTTTTCTTGTAATTTTGGCAACCAAAAAGCCTATATAAACATCCCTCGCCATCACTTGTAACATAGACTGAAAATCACAAACATTCATACGAAAAAAAAGGATTGAAAGGCATTTCACAATAGCTTTATACTCAAACTTTAGGTAATAAAATTCAATTCTTTTTTGGTATCATATTCTCCCTTGTAACCCCCTTAACCCGGCCCAGACGGTTGACCCGAATTAAGAAAGTCACACGGGGAAAACCAAAGTCAACCCGAAAGTCAACCTTGATTAACGACCCTTTTTTTTTCTTTTTAATCTTGTCTAGATGCACATTAACCTTAGATGTGATCACACAAACAGCATACTCAAAGATCACAAACATCAGAGATCAGACAGGGACCCAATTGAACAATTTACAACTTTAGGGACCAAATTGTAAATTCTGAAAACTTTTAGGACTTAACCAAATTTTAAGTTACCAACTTAAAATTAATCAGATTTCATGCTTCTCTGCCAAATTTCAGCTCAAACGGACATCCCGAACTCATACAATTGCACAAACAAGTTTCAGGACCAAAATGTAAACATTTTGAAACATTTAACCGCCCATGTCAGCCCCAAACGGTCACCCGTTCCGAAACAGGAAAAGCCCGTTTCGAAACTCGGGGCCGTTCCGCAACGCGTTCCGCAACGGGGGTCTGGCAGTAGCCAAACCGTTCCGGAACGGTGGCACCCGTTTCGGACGCCTGGGTTCATGCAAGGCACCCGTTCCGAAACGGTGTCAACTGTTCCGAAACGCCATGCACAGATTGCAGCAAAATGCATTCTAAAACATGCAATTAATCATTCAAACATGCTCCAAATGTCACCAAACTTTAGCAGCATGCAATTCAACATATATATGACTTGTAGGAATCATCAAATCAACATTTTAACTTCATATGCAAAAAGGCCCAAATCTATAGACATGCTTCCTACACAAGCAACCATTTAAGCACAAACTTTCCAATTCAATCTCATTAAAGCCAAAACATGTTCCAACAACATCAACAACATTAAAACATACTTGTTCGAACATATACGAACACAAAAACATCAATCCGAGAGATTCTACCCCCATTGCCTTTATTAACTATAGCTATTCACCGAGACATACATCTCAATTGGAGTCCACCTTGAATCCCTTGCTCCTTGTTGTCCAAACTTCAAGAATCTGCATTGATGGGCAAAAAGGAGCGTAAGCACATAATGCTTAGTGAGTAATGCTCAAAACCAAAACACCATCAATGCAGCGGGTCATTAAAATCACTTTAAAAACAAACCCGATTTGTTACCAAAACCATGTTTGAAAACCCTTTTCAACAACATGCTTAAACCATGCATTGCACACACATGAAATCAAACCTTAGCTTAGCAAGCTAAGTAAACCTTTTCAAGCATAAACACCATATGCAAAGCTAAATTAAAACCTTGGAAGTCACTTCCATTTCATATTACCCATTCATAAACTTGAACATCATTTCAAGCAAGAAACCCCTTTTAAACCATTATTCAAACAATCCAATTCATGCATTAAACAAAGACAACTTATGAATCACATCATCATCACCACATGCCTTTTTAAAATAAGTCTTAACAAGACTCCAATGCATTTAAAAGTTTCCATGCTCACATGCATCATTTTCCAAATGATAACCAACACTTGTTAAACCCAACAAGTAAACATGCATTCACTAGCATTATATACTTTTCATGCAACCATGCATCTTTTCAAGCATCTCATGCTTCTCATGCAATTATGCATCCTTTCAAGCATTTCATGCTTCCTTATGATCAAGAACATTGCATTGGCTTCCAATATCATCCACATCCACTTTTCAACTCAACACCCGATCGGATACGCGGATTCCGAGCGTTGTCCCTACGCTCCATACACCCTACCAATCCAAGGTCTCCCAAATGGACTTTTAAACACCATTTGACCTTACAAGCCTAAGGTTCCCATGTATGGACTTTTAAACACCATACAACCTTAGCTTCTTCCGAGGTTCCCATGCATGGACTTTCAACCACCATACAACCTCCACTTTTCCCAAGGTTCCCATGTATGGACTTTCAAACACCATACAACCTTGACTTTTCCCAAGGTTCCCATGTATGGACTTTTAAACACCATACAACCTTGACTTTTCCCAAGGTTCCCATGTATGGACTTTTAAACACCATACAACCTTGACATGCACAAGGTTCCTATGTATGGACTTTCAAACACCATACAACCTTTGCATTCACCGATTGGTAGTTGTATCACATCACTAACGAGATCCGGGACACCCCACACAAGATCCACACATGGACTTAACACCGCCATTGTGATCTCAACAAGCACAAGGTTCTCCTATATGGACTTTTAAACACCATATAACCTTTGCTCAACCAAGGTCCTCGAATGGGCAACACCTCCATTATGACCTTAACCATCTCGTTAGGATACTTGAAGGGAGTTTACCGGTCCACTCTTAACCACTCCACCTCCAAGGCGACTTAATTCACGGTGCACCCAATCCTATAGCCGGCTAACTATATCCGATCAACGAACCAAGAATCCACTTACATCACTTGCCAATATAACCACCTTACCACAATAGTCCAATGATTCACATGCATAACCATAATGCAAAAACCATCATTTACCATCATTAATTCACTGTTTTAAAGCATCACACAAAGCCATTAAACATCATGCAACACCATGCATCAAATCCACATTTTCAATGTATAAAACCAAGGATCTCTTACCTTGAGCATCCTTCACATATGGCTTTCAAAACCAGCATTAAACCATGCTTAAAATATGCTTTCAAAACAGATTTAAACCATGCAAAACACATGCATTTCAAACATCAACCACAATTGCTCAAAAGCCAATTTCACAACACAATTCAAGAGCGAAAACCATTCACTTACTCTTGAGCTTAGAAAAGTTGTTTAGACTTAAACTAAGCTCCCAAAACCTTCAAACCTTGGTTTAAAAGCTGAAATCCCAACTTCACTCACCGATACACAAAACAAGGCTAGCCAACAAGCCTTCCAAGCATCCGAAAACCTTCCGCAACACCTTCAAAGCTCACGGATCAAACTCCCCTGTTTCAAGCACACAACAACAGAAGATTAATGCATCATTATGCATTAAAAACACCAGCAACAAGACTCAACTCGCTGCTCATCCCAAATCCAACAATTTGGCTACCAAACACAACCGAAATCACCTCCAAACACTTCCAAAACTTAACCCAGCCAAGATCCATCACTTCTAACCATTTTTAAACATCAATTAACATCCAAAATGATCACAAACACATCCTTATACCTCCAGGTATAACAGATCACCAAAAACACTCCAAAAGCAACCAAAAACTCAAGCCAAACTTAGGAAATTCAACCTATCCGGGATTGCATTGATTAAACCTCAACTTCTAATCAATTTAGCATTCATTTAACATCATTTTGACACTTTAAAACACTGCCCAAACAGATCACACGAAAATTTCACCAAAATCACCAAATCTTGCATTTTAAGCCAAAATCAAGATTTCAATTAAAAAGCCATTAACAAAACACAAATCAAGGATCGAGAACTTAGAAATTTCAGTAAAGAACTGATAGTTTAGAGGAGGAGGACGTTCTTACCTCCAAACTTGAATTTCTCCTTTTTAGAGCCAAAATGCTTGATGAAACAACTTGCAAATTGAGAGGTTTTGTAGATGAGATGATTAGGAATCAAAAGAGAGTTGAAATGAGAGATTTAAATGCCAAAATCAGAGAAGGAAATTTGGAGAAATGTGTTTGGGTGGAGAGAAAATGAGAGAAAAGGAAAATTGAGAGAAAATGAAAAGTTAGTTAAGAAATGGTAAAAATGATTTCCCTCCACATTCCATAATCTTTAAAATCAGAATAAAACTTTAAAATATCTTAGAAAAATCTGGAGAAATCCTTTTTGGAATAATAGCTCCTTAAAGATTCAAAGTTTCAATCCTTTATAAAACTGTCCCGCAACTTTCAAAAATTACATTTTGGTCACTAGCCAAAATGTCAACCTTCCGAACCTCATTTTCCAAAATTGATTTCACAGTTCACTTTTATATATTAAAAGATGATTTTAGAACATTTTTCCATATTTTTAATGCAACCCGAACTAGGCTTTCCTAAATTCACTCTTATATATTCGATCAGCACTTTGACCGAACCGGTCAACGCCCAAAACTTCTGAGCCCAAAACCGGGGCGTTACAACTCTCCCCCCTTAGGAAATTTCGTCCTCGAAATTTCAACCTGCGAAAAGAGAACCACAACCTTCTCAAAGCAACACATAAGGCAACACAAAAGCCTCAACCAACACTGACTACTCTCCACACAAAACCTCCACCAAACTTAGCACCTCCACACACTGTTCACAAAATCCAGAACATTCAAGATAGCCACAACTTAACCTTTCACATACCCGGACTGTACACAGCCCCAACCTCAACCTGAAGAACCTCAACTTTTACAGCACACCACACTGTAACACACAACTTCCAAGACTTGTTTACACAGTGACAACAACCAATCCAAAACAGTCACTATGCATACCTTTCTGCTTCCAAAACTCTTGCAAACTCCCAAACCTCTTCCAAGGATTTTCCCAACAAGCAGAAATCCTTAAACGTCAACTGGTTACTCAAACTCCTCAACGAATGCTGATAATCCTTTACACCTACCGCCAACATCACCATAACAGCTTACCAGGATTACTCACCCAAATTCCAAGAATTACATCATAACCCCAACTTGACTCCACCAGCCGTTTCATACACCACCAGCTGACTACAAGAAATTCACATACTCACAACCAGCCAACCACTTCTCACAAGAACCCAAACAACCAACAAAAGCCTTCGATCCTTCATAATCCTTCCACTTCAAACTTCAACCATAACACTTGCATTACCAGAACATTGCTTATCCAAAACACACATAACAGCTTCTGAACTCCTCAAAGGTTGCTAAGAACCAACACTTACCAACACAACCCTTTCACAACAACTTAAAAGCTAAGCTACCTCAGCACTTGGAAACACCACCACAAACTGCAACATTACTAGCACCAAGGAACTACCACTTCCTTTTAGCTATACAAACCACCAAACCACTAAACTCTCTTTAAGCAACAAACACCATCCTTCTACCACAGGCTATACCACTCTCACCATTGCCAGCAACTAGCTTAACATTACTTCTAACCCTCACTCAGCACCAAAACAACCTCTAAAAACCCATCAACCAAACCAACCACCACACTAACAGATTCGATCAGTTATTAGCGAGTGTGAACATCGTATGCATGATCACCAACATGCCCTATCAATGCCTGATGTACATGTATGCAAAACCTCTAATGTCATGCCACATGTATGTATGGACCAACATATATAATATAGCATATAACAATGACTTTAACTGTGCATGAATGCCAGTTCACACCCTCCAATAACATCCTCAAATCCATCTAAGAACAACCTCTTACCTCACTTCTAGCTTATCTAACTCCATCATACCAACAACCATTAACCACCAGATTCTCACTAAGCCTTCTTCACACCCAAGATGTTCCCAAACAACTACCATTACCCCAAACATGCTAGCAACAAGACTAAACTTACCACGCAAGGAAAACCAACAGAAACCAAACTAAGGTAACTAGAGCAAAGATTACTTAACAAGGTTACCTGAAAACACAACACCACCCTGAAGACTCATCAGACGAGCTTTCTTCCTCGCGGAACCATCATCCCCCTGCCGCACCACTGCAGCACCAGCTAGCACACTAGGGTCACCACCAACTCCTTGCGGTAAGGAACCTTGACTGTTCCGAGCCAACCTCAAACAATCACGTCTCATGTGACCAGCAGACCCACATTTCCAGCAACTCTCTTTTCCCAAACTCTTCACAACCTTCTGCTCTTTCTGCCACCTCTGAACCTTGCCTCGGCCGTGCCCACGACCTTTCAGAGAACCTTTGGCTAACACCAAAGCTGACTTCACTCCGTGATGACAATCACGCTTAACATGCATTTTGGAACCACAATTCCAGCAAGTACCCGCGCCCCAACAACCTCCAACATGGCGCCTTTCACAACGGTCACACATCGGTGGCTGAGCTTCCACCCCTTGCTCAAGTAACACTTGCTCCACAACAGCACTACTTTCACCTTGCTCAATCCTTGGAAATTCCCTCCCAAGATACCTTTCACAGAAAGCAGATACAAAGAAATCCCAATCAATATCATCGATATGTGACGCCACCGCCACAGATGTCCACCAGGCACACGCATCCTCCAGCATCAAAGAAACAACACCCCCCAGCTTACAGGCATAATCACAGCTCTCCTGATCCAAGATCAGAACCACACTGGCCAACCAGGCCTCAAATGCCTCAGGTGTCGAACCATGATATTCTACAGCACCCAAATCAAGCAAACGCTGCTTCGGCAAACTCACACATCCCACAGCCAGTTCATCCACTGACTTTACCTTTACCACAGCTTGAGATGTTCCCAACACCTCCTGCTCAACAGATGATGAACTCTTCACCACAGAACCAGCTTCTTTCCCCTGCCTTACCACTTCAACTCCAGGCACAGAAGACTGAGACAAAACACCTCTACAAAAGGGTGAATTCCATGCCCTAACAACCTGCCCCAAGGCAGCAACCATCTCACCCAACTGCCATTCTTCCATCGACTTTGCCATACTACTAACAACAACAAACAATCACAACAAGCAAACAAACCAGTTAGACCAGCATTAAGCAAGGATTCAAACTCCAACTCCAAATAACACAATAGCTATATTAATAAGGCAATGGGTATCCCGAATCCTCCCATTTACATGACATAACAGTCAACACAACATGGATATCACAACATCAAGCATATCAAACAACATACTTTGATCATGCTTACATCAAACAGCATCCACTTGCAACAGCATATTATCAACATAACATGCTCATAACACATTCAACATGCATAACATCAGCTCACAACATCAGCACATATCCACATAAACTCAACCAAGATTCATAACCATAAAACATGCTTGCATACATCAGCAACATGCTCAGAAACATCAACAATTAGCTCAGAAACATCAGCAGCATACTCAGAAACACCAGCAGCATATTCAGAAACACGTGTTTCAACCAACCTTCAACCACACATCAAGGTAAACAACAAACACACATCACAACAACTTACCGTTTTCCCCAAGCATTCGCAACTCAGCTCTAATACCACCAAATGTAACCCCCTTAACCCGGCCTAGACGGTTGACCCGAATTAAGAAAGTCACACGGGGAAAACCAAAGTCAACCCGAAAGTCAACCTTGATTAACGACCCTTTTTTTCTTCTTTTTAATCTTGTCTAGATGCACATTAACCTTAGATGTGATCACACAAACAGCATGCTCAAAGATCACAAACATCAGAGATCAGACAGGGACCCAATTGAACAATTTACAACTTTAGGGACCAAATTGTAAATTCTGAAAACTTTTAGGACTTAACCAAATTTTAAGTTACCAACTTAAAATTAATCAGATTTCATGCTTCTCTGCCAAATTTCAGCTCAAACGGACATCCCGAACTCATACAATTGCACAAACAAGTTTCAGGACCAAAATGTAAACATTTTGAAACATTTAACCGCCCATGTCAGACCCCAACGGTCACCCGTTCCGAAACAGGAAAAGCCCGTTTCGAAACTCGGGGCCGTTCCGCAACGCGTTCCGCAACGGGGGTCTGGCAGTAGCCAAACCGTTCCGGAACGGTGGCACCCGTTTCGGACGCCTGGGTTCATGCAAGGCACCCGTTCCGAAACGGTGTCAACTGTTCCGAAACGCCATGCACAGATTGCAGCAAAATGCATTCTAAAACATGCAATTAATCATTCAAACATGCTCCAAATGTCACCAAACTTTACCATCATGCAACTCAACATATATATGACTTGTAGGAATCATCAAATCAACATTTTAACTTCATATGCAAAAAGGCCCAAATCTATAGGCATGCTTCCTACACAAGCAACCATTTAAGCACAAACTTTCCAATTCAATCTCATTAAAGCCAAAACATGTTCCAACAACATCAACAACATTAAAACATACTTGTTCGAACATATACGAACACAAAAACATCAATCCGAGAGATTCTACCCCCATTGCCTTTATTAACTATAGCTATTCACCGAGACATTCATCTCAATTGGAGTCCACCTTGAATCCCTTGCTCCTTGCTGTCCAAACATCAAGAATCTGCATTGATGGACAAAAAGGAGCATAAGCACATAATGCTTAGTGAGGAATGCTCAAAACCAAAACACCATCAATGCAGCGGGTCATTAAAATCACTTTAAAAACAAACCCGATTTGTTACCAAAACCATGTTTGAAAACCCTTTTCAACAACATGCTTAAACCATGCATTGTACACACATGAAATCAAACCTTATCTTAGCAAGCTAAGTAAACCTTTTCAAGCATAAACACCATATGCAAAGCTAAATTAAAACCTTGGAAGTCACTTCCATTTCATATTACCCATTCATAAACTTGAACATCATTTCAAGCAAGAAACCCCTTTTAAACCATTATTCAAACAATCCAATTCATGCATTAAACAAAGACAACTTATGAATCACATCATCATCACCACATGCCTTTTTAAAACAAGTCTTAACAAGACTCCAATGCATTTAAAAGTTTCCATGCTCACATGCATCATTTTCCAAATGATAACCAACACTTGTTAAACCCAACAAGTAAACATGCATTCACTAGCATTATATACTTTTCATGCAACCATGCATCTTTTCAAGCATCTCATGCTTCTCATGCAATTATGCATCCTTTCAAGCATTTCATGCTTCCTTATGATCAAGAACATTGCATTGGCTTCCAATATCATCCACATCCACTTTTCAACTCAACACCCGATCGGATACGCGGATTCCGAGCGTTGTCCCTACGCTCCATACATCCTACCAATCCAAGGTCTCCCAAATGGACTTTTAAACACCATTTGACCTTACAAGCCTAAGGTTCCCATGTATGGACTTTTAAACACCATACAACCTTAGCTTCTTCCGAGGTTCCCATGCATGGACTTTCAACCACCATACAACCTCCACTTTTCCCAAGGTTCCCATGTATGAACTTTCAAACACCATACAACCTTGACTTTTCCCAAGGTTCCCATGTATGGACTTTTAAACACCATACAACCTTGACTTTTCCCAAGGTTCCCATGTATGGACTTTTAAACACCATACAACCTTGACATGCACAAGGTTCCTATGTATGGACTTTCAAACACCATACAACCTTTGCATTCACCGATTGGTAGTTGTATCACATCACTAACGAGATCCGGGACACCCCACACAAGATCCACACATGGACTTAACACCGCCATTGTGATCTCAACAAGCACAAGGTTCTCCTATATGGACTTTTAAACACCATATAACCTTTGCTCAACCAAGGTCCTCGAATGGGCAACACCTCCATTATGACCTTAACCATCTCGTTAGGATACTTGAAGGGAGTTTACCGGTCCACTCTTAACCACTCCACCTCCAAGGCGACTTAATTCACGGTGCACCCAATCCTATAGCCGGCTAACTATATCCGATCAACGAACCAAGAATCCACTTACATCACTTGCCAATATAACCACCTTACCACAATAGTCCAATGATTCACATGCATAACCATAATGCAAAAACCATCATTTACCATCATTAATTCACTGTTTTAAAGCATCACACAAAGCCATTAAACATCATGCAACACCATGCATCAAATCCACATTTTCAATGTATAAAACCAAGGATCTCTTACCTTGAGCATCCTTCACATATGGCTTTCAAAACCAGCATTAAACCATGCTTAAAATATGCTTTCAAAACAGATTTAAACCATGCAAAACACATGCATTTCAAACATCAACCACAATTGCTCAAAAGCCAATTTCACAACACAATTCAAGAGCGAAAACCATTCACTTACTCTTGAGCTTAGAAAAGTTGTTTAGACTTAAACTAAGCTCCCAAAACCTTCAAACCTTGGTTTAAAAGCTGAAATCCCAACTTCACTCACCGATACACAAAACAAGGCTAGCCAACAAGCCTTCCAAGCATCCGAAAACCTTCCGCAACACCTTCAAAGCTCACGGATCAAACTCCCCTGTTTCAAGCACACAACAACAGAAGATTAATGCATCATTATGCATTAAAAACACCAGCAACAAGACTCAACTCGCTGCTCATCCCAAATCCAACAATTTGGCTACCAAACACAACCGAAATCACCTCCAAACACTTCCAAAACTTAACCCAGCCAAGATCCATCACTTCTAACCATTTTTAAACATCAATTAACATCCAAAATGATCACAAACACATCCTTATACCTCCAGGTATAACAGATCACCAAAAACACTCCAAAAGCAACCAAAAACTCAAGCCAAACTTAGGAAATTCAACCTATCCGGGATTGCATTGATTAAACCTCAACTTCTAATCAATTTAGCATTCATTTAACATCATTTTGACACTTTAAAACACTGCCCAAACAGATCACACGAAAATTTCACCAAAATTACCAAATCTTGCATTTTAAGCCAAAATCAAGATTTCAATTAAAAAGCCATTAAAAAAACACAAATCAAGGATCGAGAACTTAGGAATTTCAGTAAAGAACTGATAGTTTAGAGGAGAAGGACGTTCTTACCTCCAAACTTGAATTTCTCCTTTTTAGAGCCAAAATGCTTGATGAAACAACTTGCAAATTGAGAGGTTTTGTAGATGAGATGATTAGGAATCAAAAGAGAGTTGAAATGAGAGATTTAAATGCCAAAATCAGAGAAGGAAATCTGGAGAAATGTGTTTGGGTGGAGAGAAAATGAGAGAAAAGGAAAATTGAGAGAAAATGAAAAGTTAGTTAAGAAATGGTAAAAATGATTTCCCTCCACATTTCATAATCTTTAAAATCAGAATAAAACTTTAAAATATCTTAGAAAAATCTGGAGAAATCCTTTTTGGAATAATAGCTCCTTAAAGATTCAAAGTTTCAATCCTTTATAAAACTGTCCCGCAACTTTCAAAAATTACATTTTGATCACTAGCCAAAATGTCAACCTTCCGAACCTCATTTTCCAAAATTGATTTCACAGTTCACTTTTATATATTAAAAGATGATTTTAGAACATTTTTCCATATTTTTAATGCAACCCGAACTAGGCTTTCCTAAATTCACTCTTAAATATTCGATCAGCACTTTGACCGAACCGGTCAACGCCCAAAACTTCTGAGCCCAAAACCGGGGCGTTACATCCCTTTTCTTTTTTTATGTATATTACTTCGAATTTTATACATGTCTAAAGCTCACCTTGATTTAATTCCGGATTGTTGATGTTGTAGCTGAAATATTACCTTTCATTCGAATAATATTCTATTTTTTCTATTTTTGTGATAGAAATAAAACCACCACCGTTAGATGGCGGCCATCGCCAGTGGAAGACGACTAGTGCGGTGGTTCGTTTCTGGTGTTCTTCATTCTTGAAGAACAGGAAGAACATTTGAGAGGATTTTTATATTGGGTGTTTGATCCAAATTTTTCTGAAAGGAAAAAATAAAATGTATTTATAAAAAATGGGTTCTATACCCGAAACAAAGTGGGCTTATTGCCTCATTAAGCCCTTTTTCTCAACTTTTCTTTCTTCTGCAAACTACCACAATTTCAAGGTTTTCGAAATGGTCATTTTCTTTCTTTAAAATTGGGACTTAAGTTTCAATATTTTTTAATTTGATCATTTTTTAGAACTTTTTTTAATCTATTTTTAAAAACCTTTTTCAAAAAGTTTTTTTAATTAAGTTTTAATTTCCCTTTTTTATAAAACTGGCTCATAATTTTTTAAAAGGTTCATGATTTATCTTTTTATTTAATTACTTTCTTGTATATGTTTATCTGAGCACAATTTAATTTCCAGTGTACTTATTTTGAATTTTATTTATTTCATTGCTTGCTTGTTTAATAATATAATAAATGTGGTGTCTTACCAAACGGAAATGACGGGTTAGCGCCATCAGTGTTGGCAGTGATTGAAGTTCCTTTTCTGAATAATAAGGTTATTAAAATAGAATCATATTCATAAATGGAAAAATAAGTTAAATTTTATACGAACTTGCAAATTCAGACATTAAAACATTTTGTAATCGGCTAGATACCAGTTTTTGGGCGTTGTGGGGGTGCTAACCCTTCCCCACGCGTAACTGACTCCCGAACTTGTTTTTGTGTTTTCGTAGACCCAAACTGTTGTTTTATAAAATAAAATGTTTTATTAAAATTACCCATTTTTAGGTGATCCAATCACACCTTTTAAAATATTAGTTGCGACTCCGTATTTTTTTATGACGGGCTCGCAAGGGTTGCCACATCATGCTTTCTTGAAAATATAGATTAAAATCTACAAGAAGTCCAGAAACCAAGCATGAACAAGCTAGATATAATTGTTAAGGAAACTCTCGAAACACAGTTGGAGACTAGTCTAGTAATATAATTTCATATTGTCTATAATTCTTGGCTTGAACTTATTGGGTTTCTCACTTTAATGTGTTCCAGGTTAAAGTTGATACTTGTAGATCAATCAAGGAGATAAGCAAGATCCTAAAAGCTTAAGTGTATGTTTCGTTTTGAATTTCTTTTTGACACCTATGATTGTGGCACTTTATGGCATGTAAATCCTTTTGTTTAAATTCTATGGCGTGTAATTATAAATCTTGGATGACTTGTTGGTATGTAAATCTTTAATGCTAGATTTCGAGTTTTTAAATGACTTGTCTTTGGTAGTTGTATAATGGACTTTATGATTGGTTGATAGTTGATATTAATTATGAGTTTAGCTAGTTAAATCTGAATTTTAGAAGCATGCCTTATTAGTGTTTTAATAATCTTAGAATTGTTACATGAAAAGTATGTACAAGGATTGTCAATTGGTTCATGTCTAGTAGATTTTACAAATTGGTGTTGGTAGAAGTCTTGAATGATCATTGTGATGCCTTGAGGAATGCATGTACTTAGATGTTTAATTTGGTGCACATTCGAATGCCATGAACCATCACAAGCTAGCTTGTTTGTTAGAAGCTTTCATATCATGTTAAACATGAACTAAACAAATAATTGTGGTGTAATTTGATGAGCCTATAAGTTGCAAGTATCCTTAAGCTATTAATTCTTAGGATGCTAATAGTCTAACAAAAAGATAGATTGTATAGGAGATTAAACTTGTGATGGTCGAACCATGGGTTAAGTGATTAAGTGATTGATAATGTTTGTGAGATTCATAATGATTCATTCTAGTAGATTTGGCAACATTTGAATATAACAAATTTTGGATGCCCTTGTTCTTTCTTTACTTACTTGAATACCTTAGAAGTAAAAGAATCTAGTTTCAATTTGTTGTTACTAACTTGGGATACAAGTTTGATTGTTTGCTTGCCTGTTATGTGTTCATACATCCTTAGTTTCAGTTTACTACTAAGCCGGGCTAGGGGTATTATATTTTATAATACATCAACACATTCTAAAGTCATTGATTGTATCTCCTTGAGCTATCAACGCTCATTTTCGACATTTGAAGAATCGTTGTCTCGTAGATGAGCTTCAGGTTCAGTCTACAATTGTCTCAAGAATTAAAGCATCGCAAAATAAAGACCCTAAAATCCAATCTATCCTTTCTAAGTTACAAGATAATCCTGACTTTAGAATTAATTCTAAAGGTCTCCTATGTTTTCGAGATCAGGTCTGCGTGGTCAATGATGAATCTCTTCGCACCGATATTCTCAAAGAATCCCATTCGAGTTCTTTTTTTGTTTACTCGGGTTCTGTCAAGATGTAAAAGGACCTTCGAGAACTCTATTGGTGGTCGGGCATGAAACAAGCCATAGTTGATTTTATGTCCAAGTGCGTTACGTGCCAAGGTGTTAAAGTTGGGACCCGTGTTCCTACTGGATTATTGAAACCTATTGAATTTCTGTAGTGGAAGTGAGAGAATATCACTATGGACTTTGTTAGTGGTCTACCCTTAACTAGGGATGGCAACGGGCCGAATCTGGATCAGATCCAGCTGGACCCAGATCCAGACCCATTTTCACAACCTGGATCCACACAAACCCCAGATCCATTGGCCTAGAAAATTGGGATCCAGATCTAGATCCAATGGATCTCACGGATCTGGGTCCAAAACAGGTCTGTTAAAAATGACCATTCGACCTATTATTTAGCGTAATAAAACCATCATTGACTAATTTAACATCAGATCTCCAATAGAGGAAAGATTAATTTCAATACAACTAGTAACAGAAATAAAAAACGATAAACTAAAGTCTCAAAAAAAACTCCAACACAATTACATAAATGTCTTTTGAATAACACAAACATTAAACAATGTAGATCATGAACCATTCCATTGTCGCAAGTCGAGTACCTTACTTCTACATCCTTAGAGTACTAGTCTTTATCACTACTTAAATCATCAACATCCTAAAACAAACAACCAAAGAGAAAATTTTGTTTAATGAAAATAATATTTGTGAATTTAAATATTAATATTAAGGTTATGTAATACAATAACTTTCTTATATACTATGTCAATGATATCCACCACTTCCGCATCATCTTCACAATCTTCATTAATATTGGAACACGCATGTGTTCCTTCAAAAGTTTTTATCATAAATAAATACTCCCTCCGTCCCACAATTTTTGTCCCTTATTGACTTTTTTTGGTCAATTTTTTTCAACTTTGACTCATAATTATTTAAAATATATCATTGATAAAAATATGAAAAAAATATATTTTAAAAACCTCTAATCGAGTAGTTTTCAAATATATATTTTATAAAAATTAATTATTTAAAATATTCAATATAATAATAGTCAAAGTTTAAAAATTTTGACTTTCAAAAAGTTAATAAGGGACATATTTTTTGGGACGGAGGGAGTATATTTTAAAACCTATTGTGTCATATATATATATATATATATTAAAACCAAAGGTGGGTTTTTCCGTAAGCAGGTCCAGATTTTAGTGTCAGATCTAAACCTAGATATGTACTTTAATCAAAGGATTCAGATCCATCCTAAATCTATCGGGTCCAAAATTTTAAGATCCAGACCCTATAAAACAAATTTGGATCTACAGATTCAAGACGAGTCCAGGATCCATTGCCATCCCTACCCTTAACTCCTGCTAAGCATCATGCTATTTGGGTCATTGTGGACTGTTTCACCAAGTCAGCACATTTCTTACCGGTTAGAATGGACTATGGTCTTCCTAAGTTAGTTGACTTGTACATTAAAAAAGTTATTCGACTCCACGGAGCACCAAAATCCATTATTTTCGATCGGGATCCTCGTTTTGCTACTCGATTTTGGAGAACATTGCAAGGAGCTCTAGGCACCATTGTTAACCTTAGTACTACTTTTCAACCCTTAATCTAACGGCCAGCCGGAAAGGGTAATTCCTATTTTGGAAGACATGCTACGTGCAAGTATTATTTATTTTGGTAGATCTTGGGAGAAATACATATCTCTCATTGAGATTGCCTACAACAATAGCTATCAAACTTCCATTAATATGACGCCGTTTAAAGCGTTATATGGTAGAAACTGTAGAACTCTATTGTGTTGGTCTGAACTCAATGAAGGCAAGATGTTGTCCCTTACCTACTTCGAGAAACTAAAGAACAGGTAACCATCATCCATGATTATATGAAAGCTGCCTTTGACCGACAAAAGGCCTATCCTGATCTAAAGCGGAAGGACATACAATACGAGGTTGGTGAAAAAGCCTTCCTCAAAGTTTCACCATGGAAGAAATTTCTGAGATTTGGTAAAAGGGGGAAGCTAAGCCCTCAATTAATTGGACCTTTTGAGGTTATCGAGAAAGTTGTCCATGTGGTTTATCGATTGTCATTTCCCTCAGAGCTGAGTAAGATTCACGATGTATTCTATGTATCGATGCTCCAAAAATACCGCTCTGACCCTTCGCATATCATCGAGCTTTAGTCTGTAGATATTCAACCTAATTTTTCATATGAGGAGGAACCAATC
The DNA here is from genome assembly GCA_958450335.1 of Hibiscus tridactylites. Classification (NCBI taxonomy): domain Eukaryota; kingdom Viridiplantae; phylum Streptophyta; class Magnoliopsida; order Malvales; family Malvaceae; genus Hibiscus; species Hibiscus tridactylites. The sequence goes on along the minus strand of OY288289.1, from coordinate 49,155,143 downwards.
CAGATTCTTGCAAAGGAAGTTAAAAGACTTCTGTAACCCCCTTAGCCCGGACTAGACGCTTGACCCGAACTACGAAGATTACACGGGGAAAACCAAAGTCAACCTTAATTAACGACCTTTTTATTTTAATATTGTCTAGATGCATATTAAGCCTAAGTGAGCACTCACGAATCATGAACGAGAAAGGCACAGCTATCGGATAACCTTTAAGGACTCAATTGCTTAAATTACGCATTTAGGGACCAAAATATAATTTTAGGAAATTAGAAGGACTTTACTGATTTTAGGATTACCAATATGAAATTAATCATGTTACATGCTTCTCTGTCAAGATTCAGCTTAAAAAGACATTCCAAGCTCAAGCAATTGCATCCACAACATTTAAGACTAAAATGTAAAGCATGAAACTTTAAACAATTCAAATCACCCTCCAACGGTCAACAGTATCGAAACACCCACCCTCCGTATCGAAACGCCAGTATCGAAACGGTGTTGACCGTTTCGGTACGCGGGTATGTTCTGAGACTGGTATCGAAACAGGTCATTCCAGTAGCCAAACTATTTCGAAACCTCTACAACCCGTTCAGAAACATTGTAGCCATTACAGGCATGCGTTTCGAAACTGTTGAAGCCGTTTTGATACACTTTGCCCAGTCATAGCAGAAAATTGTTGGTTTTTCACCCTTACCCATTCAAACATGCCTCAACGACTCTCAAATCATACCAGCAATCCATTTTGATGTTAATGAACATATCTTAAACCCCTAGACTAGAGCATGGCATCAAACACCAAATCATACAATCTAAAGGCATGCATCCTAGTCTCACATCCAATACAAGCAACCAAATCTCAAACCCAAGCACTTAGGACCATTTAGAACCCATAAATTCCATCACAAACATGCCACAAACTTAGGGAGTTCAAAACACATCTCCCAAATACAACCTTGGTTTCCCATTGCCATTTATCAAAACTAAAGTGTATGAAAACATCACCATACATGAGCTTGTACTTCCTTGAATGTTCTTGTCCTTCTTGACACCCGGAAACACCTCAATTATTTGCATTATTGGTAAAAGAGAGCGTAAGCACAAATGCTTAGTGAGACATGCTCTAAAGAAAACCAACACAATAATGCATTTCTTGAAAACACTTTCTCAAAGCTTTTAAACAACATGTTCATTCTATCTCATGCTTGAAAGCCATTCAAAGCAACATCTCCTTGAAAACACATGTACCTCAATTCTATCTCATGCATTTAAACCAATGCAAACTCATGGCAAAGCCACACTCATGCTTGTAACACCAAAGCATTTCATGTACAAATCTCATATGCATTTTCTCATAGCATAAATCATTTCATCAAAGGTATATGTGAATCAAAAATATTTTTATATATTATATTGGCATTTCACATCTCATTATTACTCAGATATGCAGACTACTCACTAGAGACTTCCGGTGGCATCTACCATCACAGTACTCACTCGTCTAGTAGCATAATTTCTGGTGGAATCTCACATCACCGTATTCACATGGCGGAATCTCTCATCGCCACAAAGCTTGGGTATTTCACCAAGTCCTACCCGATGGAATGTCCATCATCGGTTCTCTCCCTTTGGATTAAACCAGAGAGCATGTACGAATTTTTAGTTTATAGTGCACTCTCATCCTATTGATCGATCAATTATATTTGGTAAGTATCTCAACATCTATGCCAATATATTATGTCAAATCATCATCTCACCTACTATTTTTCATGCAACACATCCAAATCATTCTCATCTCATTTCAAAACCATAACATTTGTCATGCTTTAAAACAAAAGCTCAAATCTCAACTATGCAACATGTTATCTCATGAAATCATTTCAAGCGTCATCTCATGCTATAAATCATGCATAAAAACAATAGGAATTTATCTATCTCAAACCATGAGCATGTAAAAGCATTTTAGGGGGCAACCACCACATTTAAGAGAGCAATCTAGCCAATACTTACTTTCAGACTTAGGAAGGTGTTTCAAACCTTTCTTAAATTCCCAAAACTTGATTCTTTGTCCCTCAAGGACTTCTAAAACCATACGCACTCACCGATTACGTTTCGCTTGCTCGCCGAAACGCTATCTGGGCTCCCAGGTCAACACGAAAGGCGTCTGAAGATGTCTCTCTTGTTTTTAACACATAAGAGCAGAGTATTAATGCATCATCATGCATTGAAATCATCAGCCACACACCTAAACTCGCTACTCTTGTCAAACACCTCATTTCGGCTACCAAACACAGCCAAAAACATCTCCAAACTCTTCCAAAACAAAGCACAACCAAGATCTATCACTTCTAATCATTTCTAAACATCAATTAACATAAAAAACCACTACAAACTCGTCCTTATACCTCCACCTATGACAGAACACCAAAATCACCCCCAAAACCATCATTCTAGCATACAAAACTTAGGAAACAAAACCTATTCGGGATTTAATTGATAAAACCTCATTTGTAACATCAATTAACATCCAAAATACATTAAAAAACCACCTCAAAATAGAGCCCAATCATTCACCACGAAAATCTTCAAGATCTCTTCCAAAATCATGGGTTTTAAGACAATTTCTTGTTTCTAACATTAAAACCACTCAAAAATCATTAACAAAGGATTGATAACTTGGGAACTTCAGTAAAGAACTAATCATTAGAGGAGAAGGACGAATCTTACCTCTAATGGATGACTTCTCCATGATTTGGGCAAGTTTTCTTGAAAATTCAATGTGGAAAATAGGAGGATTTGAAGAGGAAATGATTAAGAATCAAAAGGAGATTCAAATATCATAAAATGAAGTGAAAATCAAAGTATAATTAATGGAGAGAATGTGTTTGGCTGAAAAAAATTTGAGAGAAAATGAAATGAGAGAAAATTTGTGAAAAGTAGTTATGAATAGTCAAAGGTAGTTTCTCATTTAATTAAACTTCATTTCCTTTAATTAAAACATTAATAAAATCACCCAAGTTAAGGAAAAATCTGATGAAAACATTTTGGTAAAATTAGCTCCTTAAAGATTCAAAGTTTCAATCCTTTTCAAAATAGTCACTATTTCACTTTTGACAAAACTACGATTTGGTCACTACACCGAAATGTAGTATTTCCAAACCTTATTTTGTAAAATTGATTTCACCATGATCTTTCATATATTAAATGATGATTTTTAGATATTTTTCTATATTTTTAAAGCATCTTGAACTAGGTTTTCCCTAAAACTCCCTTTAAGATTAGTATTGTTTTCTGACTGGTCCAATTCGGACTCTAAAACATCTAGGCCCAAATTTGGGGTGTTACAACTCTCCCCCTCTTAAGAAATTTCGTCCTCAAAATTTACCTGGAGGAAAAAGGTAAGGAAACAGCTTCTTCATATCTTCCTCTCTTTCCTACGTGGCTTCCTCAACACCATGATGTTTCCACAACACCTTAACCAGCTCAATGGTCTTACCACGAACAACCTTACTGACCGAATCCAAAATCTCAACTGGTTCCTCATCGTATGTCAAATCTGGATTCAACTCAACTTCCTCCACAGGCATAACATGCGAAGGATCCGATCTATACCACCGAAGCATGGATACATGGAACACATTATGTATCTTTTCTAACTCTTGTGGTAGTTTCAGCTTATAAGCAACAGGACCCACACATTCTATCGCCTTGTATGGTCCAATGTATCTAGGGCTCAACTTACCCTTCCGGCCAAATCTCATCACCTTCTTCCAAGGTGAAACCTTCAAGAACACACGGTCACCCACCGTAAATTCTATCTCCTTACGCTTCAAATCTGCGTAAGACTTTTGCCGATCCGATGATGCCTTCAACCGCTCACAAATGAGCTTCACCTTCAACAAAGCAGACATCGAAACCAACTTTTGTCCAGTTTTAGCCCAACAAAGAGGAGTTCTGCACTTCCTCCCGTACAAAGCTTCATAAGGTGCCATTTGAATACTCGCTTGGTAGCTATTATTATAAGAAAATCCACCAAAGGCAAGTGCTTCTCCCAAGAGCCTTGAAACTCAATAACATAGCACCTCAACATATCCTCAAGCACTTGGATAACACGCTCCTACTGTCCATCCGTCTGTGGATGATAAGAAGTACTAAAATTTAGCCGCGTACCCAATGCTTGATGTAAACACTCCCAAAACCTTGCAGTGAACCTCGGATCTCTATCCCCCACTATAGATTTTGGTACACCATGCAGATGTACAATCTCAGCAATGTACAGCTCTGCAAGCTTATCCAAGGTGTACGTAGTATGCACAGGTAAGAAATGTGCACACTTCATAAGGCAATCCACAATCACCCAAACTGAATTCTTCTTTGATGGCGTTAGAGGCAAACTAGACACAAAGTCCATGGTGATTCTCTCTCATTTCCATTCAGAGAACCTCAACGGTTGCAACAACCCTGAAGGAAACTGATGCTCAACCTTAACCCGTTGGCAAACCATGCACTTGCTCACATACTCAGCGACATCGTTCTTCAAACCCACCCAATAGTACTCATCCTTCAGATCACGGTACATCTTTTTACTACCAGAGTGCATAGCAAAAGGATAACTATGAGCTTCGGTCAGAATAGTACGCCTCAACTCAACATCATTCGGAACCACTATCCGACTTCCAAATCATAGAACGCCATCATCATTAAAACGGAAATCTGATGGTCTATCCTCAGCAATATCCTGAACAAGTGACACCAAGGAATCATCCAACAACTTCTTATCCTTTATCAACTTAACTAGAGATGGTTTCACTTGCAATTCAGCAACAAGACCCCCATCCCGCGATATGCTAAAGATAGCAAACATCGCCCTTAACTCCACCGCCACTTTTCTGCTCAAAGCATCAGCCACAACATTGGCCTTTCCCGGATGATACTCGATCGTCAGATCGTAATCCTTAAGCAATTCCACCCACCGTCGTTGCCTAAGATTTAACATCTTCTAAGACATCAAATACTTCAAACTCTTGTGATCCGTGTACACAGTACACTTCTCACCATAAAGATAATGCCTCCAGATCTTCAGAGCAAAAACCACCGCAGCTAACTCAATATCATCCGTAGGATAATTGCGGTCATGCACTTTCAACTGATGCGATGCATAAGCCACCACCTTACCATCTTGTATTAACACACACCCCAAACCAACGTAGGATGCATCACTATACACCACAAACTATTTCCCTGATTCAGGTTGAACAAAGATAGAAGCTTGCGTCAAAGCTGCTTTAAGCTTCTCAAAAGCTTGCGGTCTCTCTTCTGTCCACTCATACTTAACATCTTTTTGCAACAACTTCGTTAAAGGAACAATAATCTTATAAAATCCAACCATGAACCTCCGGTAGTATCCTGCCAACCCAAGGAAAATACGAACTTTTTGAACAGACTTAGAAGGCTTCCAATTAATCACCGCCTTAACCTTCTGGGGATCAACTCGAATCTCTTCAGCCGAAACCGCATGACCTAGGAAAACAATTTCCTTTAACCAAAACACACAGTTGCTCAACTTAGCATAAAGCTAATTTTGCAACAGCGCTTGCAAAACAATTCTCAAATGGCCTCCATGCTCATCCTCAGTACGAGAGTACACAAGTATATCTTCGATGAACACCACAACGAACTTGTATGAGAATTCATGGAACACCCTATTCATCATGTCCATGAAAGCAGCAGTAGCATTCGTCAAGCCAAACGGCATTACAAGGAACTCATAATGCTCATACCTCGTTCTGAATGTTGTTTTTGGCACATCCACATCTTTCACCTTTAATCGATATTATCCTGGCCTCAAGTCAATCTTTGAAAACACAACCGCTCCCCGAAACTGATCAAAGAGATCATAAATCCTCGGCAAAAGATACTTGTTCTTGACGGTCAACTTATTCAGCTGACGATAATCGATGCACATTCTCATCGTGCAATCCTTCTTTTCCACAAACAAGACCTGTACACCCCAAGGTGACACACTAGGCCGAATGAAGCCACGGTCAAGCAACTCCTGAAGTTGAGTCTTCAACTCCTTCAACTCTTTGGATGCCATGCGATAGGGAGCAATGGACACCGGAGTTGTGTTCTCATACAGCTCAATGCCAAACTCAACCTCTCGACTAGGCGGAAAACCCGGTAATTCATCTGGAAACACTCCGGGGAACTCACACACGGTTCTTATATCCTGAACGTGCACCTCTTTTGAACTAGGATTCATAACAAAGGATAGGTAAGCCTCGCAACCTTGCCGCAACATCCGGCTCGCTTCCAACGTGGACACCACATTGGCAAGAAACTTCACATTTTCTCCCACCACCACCACCTCATAATCATCCGCAAGTTTCGACGAAACTCACTTGCTTTCAAAATCCACAACGGCTCTATGCTCAACAAGCCAATTCATGCCAAGGATTACATCAAATCCATAGAATAGCAATTCCATGAGATCAACAAAAAAACATGATTTTGCACCTTCAAGGGACATCTCTTATACAACTTTCTTGTTACAAACGTCTCACCAAAGGAACTAGTCACACGCATACCAACATCCAAAGACTCAACAGGTAAACCAAGCATTTGAGCATGTTCACGCAATATGTACGAGTGTGTAGATCCAGAATCAATCAAAGAAAGTAATGACAAGGATTGCAAAGTAAAGGTACCTATGATCACGTCCGTGTCATTCCTTCCCTCACGGTGAGCATACACTCGAGCCTGACCACCACCCTCAAGTCAGACAACCACCACATGCGCTATGTTCCTTCCACCATCATTCCTACACTGGAAATTACCACGGCCGCACCCACGACCTTTCTGTGGCTCAGCTGCTCTCACCGGAGCATGTCCCTCTCTCAGTGATTGAGGACAATCTTTCTTCAAATGCCCCCGATTTCCACAATTCCAACATGTCTCAAGGTTACCCCAACTGTAACCCCCTTAGCCCGGCCTAGACGGTTGACCCGAACTACGAAGATTACACGGGGAAAACCAAAGTCAACCTGAAAGTCAACCTTGATTAACGACCCTTTTTTATTTTAATCTTATTTAGATGCTCATTAACCTTAAGTGAACCCTAGAGAAAAACATACTTAAAGAGCACATCGATTGGATAGCAATAAGGGACTCAATTGCACAACATACAAAGTTAGGGACCAAATTGTAAATTCTGGAAAGATGAAGGACTTAACTGATTTTTAAATTACCAATATCAAATTAATCATATCATATTCTTCTTTGTCAAATTTCACCTCAATCGGACATCTCAAACTCAAGCAATTGCAAATACAAAATTCAGGACTAAAACGTAAAGCTTGCAAACCTTAAACCATTCAAATCAGTGCCCAACGGTCAAGTGTTTCAGAACGGGGGTTGACCATTCCGAAACGCGGGTTCGTTTCGAGACCTGTATCGAAACAGGACTTGGCAGTGGCAAAAGCGTTTCGGAACGACCCTATCTGTTTCGATACACGAAAGCCATTACAGGCCCCCGTTTCGAAACGCTAGTGCCCGTTCCAATACGGACTGCCCAGAAAGTGCAGAATTTGCTGGTTTAACATACAATTAATCACTAAAAACACATCCTAATGACTTCCTAATTATGCCAACAAGTCATCATACATATTAGGTACATGTTTGCATCATCAAAACACGATCATGGCATCAATTAGGAAAATTCACAAGACTATAGGCATGCATCCTAATGTCCAAAGCAAACAACCATCAAAACATCAAAGCAAGCACCAAAATGGCCATTTACATATCCAAAACATTTAAGGCGCCATGCCACAACTAGGGAGTCCAAAACATCTCCCCAAAACACATCCTAGGTTCCCATTGCCAAATATCAAAATCTAATAATGTTATGAAATAGTCACCATACATGAGCTTAGCCTTCCCTTGGATTCTTAGCCTCCTTGCTGCCCACAAACACCTCAATTATCTGCATTATTGGCTCAAGAGAGAGAGCGTAAGCACAAATGCTTAGTGAGGCATGCTCTAAAGAAACAACACAATAATGCATTTTGTAAAAACACTTTCCACAAAGTCTTTTAGCACATAAACATCATTATTCATGCAAAATTGCATTCACATCAAGCATATAATGCTTTGTAACCCCCGTAACCCGGCCTAGACGGTTGACCCGAACTACAAAGATTACACGGGGAAAACCAAAGTCAACCCGAAAGTCAACCTTGATTAACGACCCTTTTTTTCTTTTTAAAATTGTATAGATGCACATTAAACTTAGGCATCCTCTTGAGATAAGCATACTCAAAAATCACAGCAATCGGAAAACGATAAGGGACCCAATTGTACAAAATACGAAATTAGGGACCAATTTTTAAATTCTGAAAATTAAGAAGACTTTACCAATTTTTAAGTTACCATTATAAAATTAGTCATGTTTCATGCCTCTCTGCCAAATTTCATCTCAAACGGACATCTCAAACTCAAGCAATTGCACATACAAGAATCAGGACTAAAACGTAAAGCTTGCAAACCTCAAAACTATTCAAATTTATGCCCAACGGTCAAGTGTTTCGAAACGGGTCTAGGCCGTTCAGAAACACCCCTTGGCAGTGGCCAAAGTGTTCCGAAACGCCTCATCCCGTTTCGAAACGCCCAGGCCAAAACAAGGGCCTGTTTCGAAACAGGCAAGGGTGTTTCGAAACACCCTGCCCAGAAAACAACAGATTAGCCTGCTTGATCACATTTAAACCCCATCGAACATGCTCCAAACCATTCCACATTAAATCAACAACATGCCAAGCATCAAAATCTAGATACAAAAACACCCCTAGGTGCACCAACTCATTCAACACATCCAACACTCAATCATGCTTTTAAGACAAGAAGCATAGCATAACAAGTTAAGCATAAGAAGATCCAAACATCGCAAGCATTAAACCACATAGTTCAAAATCATAAACCAAACTTGTCAAACATACATAATCTCATTAAACATCAACATAAGAGATTCTCCCCCCATTGCCTTTATTATCTATAGCTATTAACCGAGACATACATCTCAAGTGGAGCTCTCCTTGAATCCCTTGCTTCTCGTTGTCCCAACTTCAAATATCTGCATTGATGGACAAAAAGGAGCGTAAGCACATAATGCTTAGTGAGGAATGCTCAAAACCAAAACACCATTAATGCAGCGAGTCATAAAACCTCTTTTAAAAGTAAACACAATTTGAGAAACCAAAGCAATGTTTGAAAACCCTTTTTAACAACATGCTTTAAATCATGCATTGCTCAAACATGAAAAACAACCCTTAGCTTAGAAAAGCTAAATAATTCACTTCAAAGAACCACCTTGCAAAACCATCAATTGAACCATTCCATGCATGAACATCATATGCAAAGTTAAATACAAGATCCTTGGAAAACACTTCCACTTCACATTATACTTTTCTCATTCTTGGAAATCATCTCAAAACAAGAAACCTTTGAAAACCACCTTCTCCTTCAATCTAACTCATGTATTAAACAAAAGCAATACATGAACCATAAAACCAACATTTGCATCACATGCCTTTAAAAACAAGACTTTAATGCACTAAAGAGATTCACATGCACATATGCACCATTTTCAATATAAGATAAACACTTGTACAAGCTAACAAGCAATACATGCATTCTTGGAACATCACACACTTTCCATGCAACCTTGCATCATTTCAAGCATCACATGCTTCATTACACAAAACCCACACATGGACTTTTAACCACCATTGTGATCTTAACCATACACAAGATCCACACATGGACTTTTAACCACCATTGTGATCTTAACCATACACAAGATCCACACATGGACTTTTAACCACCATTGTGATCTTAACCATACACAAGATCCACACATGGACTTTTAACCACCATTGTGATCTTAACCATACACAAGATCCACACATGGACTTTTAACCACCATTGTTATCTTAACCTTACACAAGACCCAATACACAATCGGATACGCGGATTACAAGCGTTGTCCCACACGCTTCATACACACTTCCGAACAACACAAGGTGGAGTTTACCGGTACAATCACAACCCCTCAACACCCGTGATGGAGTTTAACGGTACAATCACAACCCCTCAACATCACTCATCGGAAGTTGTATAATACACTAGCGAGAGCCGGGACACATCACAAGGCTTACACATGGAAGCTACCACAACCATTGCAATCACCTTAACCAAGCTCACACATGGGAGCAACCCTCCACCTTTGTGACGCTTAACAAGTCTACCCATGAGAGCCATCCTCCATCATGGTGACTTTAACAAGGTTCACCCACGAGAGCCATCCTCCATCGTGGTGGCACTAAACCAAGCCCACCCACGAGAGCTAACCTCCATCGTAGTGGCACTAAACCAAGCCCACTCATGAGAGCCAACCTCCATCGTGGTGACACCAATTACCTCAATCGCTAGGAATCTTGGATGGAGTTTACGGTACAATCACAACCCCTCGACATCCAAGGCGACTTTATTCACGGTGCACCCAATCCTATAGCCGGCTAACTATATCCGATTAAAGTAACCAAGAACCACTTTCATCACTCGCCAATATAACCATTTTACCACATTAATCCATTGTTTTACAAGCATAACCAAAATGCCAAAACCACCAATTACCATCACCATTTCACTGTTTTGAAGCATTAAACAAAGCCATTAAACAACATGCAACATTATGCATAAATTCCACAATTTCCAATGTACAAAACCAAGGATCTCTTACCTTGAGCATCCTTCACACATGACTTTCAAAACCAGCATTAAACCATGCTAAAATATGCTTTCAAAACAGAATTTAAACATGCAAATCACATGCATTGCATCCAACAATCACAAGTACTTTAAAAACCAATTCATAACACAAACCAAGAGAGAAATTCCATTTACTTACTCTTGAGCTTAGCTAAGTTGTTTAGACTTAAACTAAGCTCCCAAAACATTCAAACCTTGGTTTTAAAGCTGAAAACCCAACTTCACTCACCGATACACAAAACAAGGCTAGCCAACAAGCCTTCCAAGCATCCGAAACCTTCAACACCTCCTCTATCACTCACGGATCATTCTCCCCTGTTTCAAGCACATAACAACAGAGGATTAATGCATCATTATGCATTAAAAACACCAGCCACACAACTCAACTCGCTGCTCTACCCAAATCCAACATTTCGGCTACCAAACACAACCGAAATCAACTCCAAACTCTTCCAAAACTTAACCCAACCAAGATCAATCACTTCTAACCATTTATAAACATCAATTAACATCCAAAATGATACCAAACACGTCCTTATACCTCCAGCATTAACAAAACACCAAGATCACCCCAAAAACCACCATTTTCACAAGTAAAAACTTAGGAAAATCAACCTATTCGGGATTGCATTGATCAAACCTCAATTATACATCATTTAGACATCCAAATTAAATCAAGAAGACATCTCAAAACAGAGCCCAATCAATTATTACGAATTTAATCAAAATTAAATCCAAATCTTGCATTTTAAGCCAAAATCAAGATCACAACATCAAAACCTTTAATAAAACTCAAATCAAGGATTGAGAACTTGGGAATTTCAGTAAAGAACTGAGTATTTAGAGGAGGACGTTCATACCTCTAAATGTGAGTTTCTCCTTGTTTAGAGCCAAAATTCTTGAAAATTCAATAAGCGAATGATGAGAATTTGGTGTAGGAATGATTAGAGACCAAATAAAGATTGAAATCCCATCTTTAGATGTTAAAATCAGAGGAAAAATGGCTGGGGAAATGTGTTTGGGATGAGAGAAAAATTGAGAGAAAAGAAATGGAAAATTTTGAGAAAAGTTAGTTATGACATCAAAATATCTAATTCCCTCCTTTTTCCTTTTATTAAAAACCATTTATTAAATGTTTAACATTAAGAAAAATCTGGAGAAACTCTTCTTGGGTAAATTAGCTCCTTAAAGATTCAAAGTTTCAATCCTTTTAAAACAGTCACCAACTTTTCAAAAATTACATTTTAGTCACTAACTTGAAATGTCACACTTCCAAACCCCGTTTTGTAAAATTGATTTCACCAGTCTCTTATATATAATAAAAGAGGATTTTTGGATATTTTTCCATATTTTTAATGCATCCCGAACTAGGCTTTCCTTAAAATCACCTTTTATATTCGAACCAAAAATCCGACCGGTCCGGTTCAAACCCAAAACTTCTAAGCCCAAAATTTGGGGTGTTACATGCTTCAATATACTTAACATGTCATATTGACTTTCAAGTGATAATCTATAACCATTTACAACATAAAACACAATCGGATACGCGGATTACAAACGTTGTCCCATACGCTTCATACACACTACCGAACACACAAGGTGGAGTTTACCAGTACAATCACAACCCCTCAACACCCATGATGGAGTTTACGGTACGATCACAACCCCTCCACATCACTCATCGGTAGTTGTATAACATCACTAACGAGAACACGTGACACTCAACACAAGATCCACACATGGACTTTTAACCACCATTGTGATCTTAACCATCTCGATAGTGTACTTGGATGGAGTTTACGGTACAATTACAACCCTTCAACATCCAAGGTGACTTAATTCACGGTGCACCCAATCCTATAGTCGGTTAACTATATCCGATTCAAGTACTTTTAAACCAACACATCACTTGCCAATATACATCATTTATCATCAATAATCCACTGTTTTAAAGCATCTAAAACAAAGCCATTTAACAACATGCATCACTATGCATCAATCCTCATTTTTAACAAATCAACCAAGGATCACTTACCTTGAGCATCCTTCAACAAATGGCTTACATAACCAGCATTAACCATGCTAAACATGCTTTCAAAAACAGAATTTAAACATGCAATTATCAACAAATGCATCGAACCAATCCATGGCTCATCCAAGAGAGTTTTTTCCAAAAACTTACTCTTGAGCTTAGTTAAGTTTATTAGACTTAAACTAAGCTCCCAAACCTTCAAATATTCGATACAAAGCTGGAAATCCAACTCCACTCACCAATTCCATTTCGCAAGCTTGCCGAAACGCCGTTCAAGCCTCCGAATCAACACCACAAGGATCTGAAGATGTCTCCCCTATTTTAAACACATCAAAGCAGAGGATTAATGCATCATCATGCATTAAAATCTTCAGCCATTACACCTAAACTCGCTTCTCTCACCAAATCAAACATTTCGGCTACCAAACACAACCGAAATCACTTCCAAACTCTTCCTCAACATTACCCAGCAAAGATCCATCACTTCTAAACATTCCTAAACATCAATTAACATCCAAAAAGAACCTAAACTCGTCCTTATACCTCCAGCTATAACATAACACCAAGATCACCCCAAAACCCACCATTTTCACAAGCAAAACCTTAGGAAAATCAACCTATTCGGGATTGCATTGATTAAACTTCAATTACACATCATTAAACATCCAAAATACATTAAAAAGCCATCTCAAAATAGAGCCCAAACAATCACCACGAATTTCTTCAAGATTTAATCCAAATTTTGAGTTTTAAGCCAAAATCAAGATCACAACACTAAAACCTTTTATAAAACATAATGTAAGGATTGAGAACTTGAGAATTTCAGTAAAGAACTGAGTATTTAGAGGAGAAGAACATCCTTACCTCTAAATGTAGATTTCTCCTTGATTAGAGCCAAAATCCTTGAAAATTCAATGAGCAAATCAAGAGGTTTTGATGTAGAAAGGATTAGGAATCAATGGATGATTGAAACCTCATCATTTAGTGTGAAAATCAAAAGAAATGTTGGTGTAGAAATTTGTTTGGGTGAGGGAATTTTGAGAAAAAATGAGATGAGAAAGTTTTTAAGAAAGTTAGTTATGAAAAGCTAAAATATGGTTCCCCTCTTTTCCTTTAATTAATTAAACATTAAATGAATCATTAAAATCTAAGAAAAATCTGGAGAAATCAATCTTGGGTAAATTAGCTCCTCAAAGATTCAAAGTTTCAATCCTTACAAAACAGTCACCACTAAACGTTTCAAAAATTACATTTTAGTCACTAATTCGAAATGTCACACTTCCAAACCTTATTTTGTAAAATTGATTTCACCACTCTCTTATATATATTAAAAGAGGATTTTTATATATTTTTCCATATTTTTAATACAACCCAAACTAGGCTTTCCCTAAAACCACCTTTTATATTCGAACCGAAAATCAGACTCGTCCGGTTCAGACCCTAAACTTCCAATCCCAAAATTGGGGTGTTACACCAACACTCACCACCGTGTCTCCTACCACAACGGTTACCACCCCCACGTCTAGCATCATAGTGCAGCTTCCTATCCTTATGCCTCTTGTTGCGATCTCTACCATAATCCCGTTCAGTAGCTCGCTTTCTAGAGTTAGATCCACCCGCTTTGCTTGCCAAACCAAGGTTCAATTCAATGTCCTTGGCTCTAATGACGAAGACATCGAAATCTGTGTAGTCAGCTGCAACCATATAGGTCTTCACATCCGCTGTTGAGTGTATAAAAGTTCTATTATTTACACCCTTTTTAACCCATATTTCTGCTGCATTCAAGCATCATTGCGTTGCATTTAGGTTAGTTTTCAGTAAAACATCACAAATGGATTAAAAGCACGGATTCTACTAAAAGATGGCTGATTTTGCAGGTAGCTGCCAAAGTTGACGAAGAAGGCAGGCACAAGGCAGAGAAGCAGGAAAGCTGAACTGGACAAGCAGACGACAAGGACGAAGCTGCCATGGACCTGTCGTGACAGCAAGGTGACAGCAGCATAATGAAGAGGAAAAGTAAAGTGGACCTCAATAGATAGAGAAAAATCTGCTCGTCTGTCGTGTGAAAGCCAAATATTTTTCCAAGCCCCGGATCAAAAGATATGTCAAGCAAAAGCTCAAAGAGAGGAATTCCCATGAAACAAGGAGGCGGCTGAAAAGTAGGAATCCTTAGAGATTAAGTCTTTATTAGAATCTTACTTTTAATTAAAGTTGTAATCCTTGTTATCTTAGAATACTTGAGCCCAAAGCTTATATAAGGGCATAGGTTTTAACCTAGAAAGAGAATCCCACGTCTTACCCCATAACCGATAACCTAAACCCCTCTGTCGTTCACCCGTCACCGACATGTTCTAAATTCCCCCTAGGGCTACGGGTTGTTTTGTAAAGTAGTTGCAAGAGTTGTTTTGTTTTAGGATTTTTCAAGTTCAATAAAATAAACTTCAAGTTCTCTTATTTTGGTTATTAACATCTTGCAAGAGCATCGGGAGAGCATTGTGAGGTTATCTATTTACTTAGCATCGGGAGAGTTAAGTATACGAAAGAAATACGAGCAAGTTCTCTAGTTTATAGTTGAACTATCTCGTACCTAGGGATAGGGCGAGGTTAAGTGGCTAAGGAAGAATTCATACACATCGGTGTTCATCCTTCGATTCACGCCGGAAGGTATCATCAAAGACGTGATCATCGACAGACTTGGACCTAGGGATAGGCCAAGCCAGATATGGGATTCTTGCCAAACTTGAAGTACGGAGTTGGTGTATTCGCTGCCGCGACAGCCAACGGACAGCCGCCGCGACAGGTGCTGCCGCGACGGGCACGACGACAGAACTGGAGTTCCTAAGCAATTCAATACCTGCACTATTGAGCAATTCAATACCAGCCCATTCTCTCTATCTTGATATCTCAATCCTTTTATTTACGTTTTACTTTATTATTCTCGTGACAACTCTTAATTATTTCTTTACTTTCGTGCAGTGAAATAAGGTGAAGTCATTAGCCCAATCCCTGTGGAGACGATATCCGATACTTCGTATCACTTTACTACTTGCGTCGTGTACACTTGCACTACAATTGCGATAGACTCTTTTACACGTAACAAGTTTTTGGCGCCGTTGTCGGGGATTGGCAACATAACTACATCTTTATTTTATTCCACTTTTCGTTTTTATTTTTATTTTTATTTTTGTTTTCGTTTTAATTTTTCTTTTGTGCTTTCAACTCTCGCTTTTCACGAGGTTTTCTTGTTTATGCGCAGATCTAAAAAAGGTGAAGATCCTGAGTATAAATTAGATCCGGAAATTGAACGTTCCTTCAATCTCAAGAAACAACTTCGCCGACTTTTAGACAGAAACGAATACCTCGAGGAACAGCTAGAGAAGATGGGCCATAACCAACCTGCCGGCGGTCGCATACCACCCCTTGGCGATAACCACCCGCCTGTCGGTGACCCGCCCGCAGCAGATGGACGACGGTCATGTCATGACTACATGCTGAATGATCATGTAGAGCAGGAGACCACGCTGCCGGATATTGATGTTGACAACTTCGAACTTAAACCTATCATGTTTAGTATGATCAACAATGCCAGGCAGTTTAGTGGTGTTGTGACAGAAGATGCTAGGGAGCATCTCAAAACGTTCCAGGAGATCTGTGGTTTGTTTAGACTTCCAGGAGTTAGTCCGGAGATACTGAGGCTTCGGTTTTCCCCTATTCATTGAGGGACAGAGCTAAAACTTGGTGGAATAAACTTACACCGGGTTCAATCGTAACTTGGGCAGATTTATCTCGTGAATTTTTATCTCGTTTTAATCCTTCGCATTTATCTGAGCGATTACGTAATGAAATTGCTACTTTTCAACAGGAAGATGACGAGCCGATGCACGAGGCCTGGGACAGATTTACTACTCTTCTTCGAAACTGCCCAATACATTGATTCCCTGTCTGGAATCAGGTAACTAAATTCTATAATGCTGCTAACTTACAAACTCGCATTCGAATTGATTCTGCAGCAAATGGACTATTATTGGATAAAGATCCAGACGAGGCATTGCAAGTTTTGAAAAATCTGGCCAAGAATGAGGAGCAGTTTCCGACTGCAAGAAGAGGGAGTAAACGGGTACTTGCTGTCAAGGACTATGAGGCCGACAGCACTATGAAATCACAGGTAGCATTCCTTACTAGAGCAATGAAACGGTTATTGAATGAGGATTAATTACAAGGATTTGTTGTCGAGGAAGTTTGTACTATCTGTGAGGGAAATCATAGTAGGGATGAGTGTCCAATACAAATAGAAGAGGGGAAATATGTTGGGAATTACAAGCCGAATTACAATTCCAACAATTACAACCCTAATTGGAGGAAGGATCCCAAATTTTCCTGGAGTAACCCTAATAATGCCCTGAATCCGCAAGCACACAATCAGAATAAGGAAGGACCTAGATTGCTGACGCGATAGCACTTGCCGCAGAATTTGCCGCAGCACCTGCCACCGCAGCAGCAACAACAGCCACCACCTGCCACCAGCAGCATATTGGAGCAGACTCTGGCCACCTTTATGTCTCAGACCGGTACGTATATGGAGAATATGAATCAGTTTGTCAAGAAAACGGAAACCTTTATGGATAAAACCGAGATGAGGATGACAAACCATGAAGCTACCTTGAAATCTCTAGAGACACAAATGGGTCAGGTTTCGCAACATATTAAGCCGAGGCAGAATGGAGGATTTCCTAGCAATACTGAAAATGCTAGACCGCCCCCACATGAGCAATGTAAGGCGATTACTACTAGGAGTGGGAAGAAACTACCAGGGCCGGAAAAAGAAGCTGAAACAGAAAAGGAACCTGCCTTGGATAAACCTGCCGAGGAAGCTGCCCCGACAGGTGATAAACAGATTGTTGTCGATGAGCCTGTCACGACAGTAGAAGCGATAGAGGAGAAAAAAGATGATTACCATCCTCAGATTCACATGCAGTGGGAAGGACGTATTGCTGATTACCGTCCCCCACCGCCTTTTCCCCAACGGATACAGCAAGCTAAGCATGAATCTCAACTTAAAAAGATTTATGATATTTTTAAACAGGTTCATATTAATATTCCGTTGTTAGATGCTGTTAAGGGGATGCCCGATTATGCTATATTTCTCAAGGATGTTATGTCGAAAAAATCTAAACTTGGGGAATTTGAAACGGTAAAGATGCAAGAAGGTTGCATGAGTATTCTTCATCGGCAGCCACCCCAGAAAAAGAAGGATCCGGGGAGCTTCATCATACCTTGCGTAATCGGAAATAAATTCGTGGGTAAGGCACTTTGTGATCTTGGTGCTAGTGTTAATCTAATGCCCAAATCTGTTTTTCAGAAACTAGGTATTGGCATGGCGCGGCCCACGACAGTTACCCTGCAGCTAGCCGACCGCTCTTACGTTCATCCCGAGGGAAAAATTGAAGATATTCTGGTAAGAGTGGATAAGCTTATTTTTCCTGCTGACTTTCTTATTTTAGATTGTGAGGCAGACGAAAACGCACCAGTCATCCTTGGGCGACCCTTCTTAGCCACGGGCAGATCATTGATTGATGTGGAGAAAGGAGAACTCACCATGTGAGTAAACGATCAAGAGATTAAGTTGAATGTTCTCCAAGCGATGAAACATGCTGATGTGGATGAGGAATGCAAGGCCATCATTGAGGTGACCTTTGATCAACCCTGCATCAGGTCGGGCTGCCGTGATATAAAATTTGGTCACTGCCGCGACAGCCACCTACAGGCCTATCACGACAGCAATGACGACAGCATCGACGACAGCGACTCCTCTGAATCAGATACATCTGATACTGAAGGTCAGGAGGATGTAAACTGGATAGGCAATCGTCCAGGTAAGTTATTCGAACCTTTGAATTACACTTCGGATAACCATTTAATCCAAAAGCCATCTAATGTTGAACCACTTGTCTTAGAACTTAACCCCCTGCCAGGGCAGTTAAAATATGCTTATCTTGGTTCCAATGACACACTGCCCGTAATCATCTCTGCTAAGCTGCCGCAGGAACAGGAACGACAGCTAATCGACATGCTAAGGCAGCACAAAAAGGCGATTGGATGGACGATAGCAGACATACAAGGCATTAGTCCGGCGTTATGCATGCACAAAATCGTCCTCGAGGAAGATCATAAGCCGACTATAGATGCCCAAAGGCGTTTAAACCATGCGATGAAGGAGGTAGTGCGTAAAGAGATAATTAAATGGTTAGATGCTGGTATTATTTACGCCATCTCTGACAGCAAATGGGTAAGCCCGGTGCAATGTGTTCCCAAGAAAGGAGGAATGACTGTGATAACCAACGAGAACAATGAGTTAATCCCAACCAGGACTGTGACCGGTTGGAGGGTTTGTATGGACTATCGGAAGCTTAACAAAGCTACCCGAAAGGACCAATTTCCTTTACCCTTTATTGATCAAATGCTTGATAGATTAGCGGGTAAACCTTACTATTGTTTCCTTGATGGTTATTCAGGTTACAATCAAATTGCTATTTCACCGGAAGATCAAGAGAAAACGACTTTCACATGCCCCTACGGAACATACGCATTTAGGAGGATGCCGTTTGGACTATGTAATGCACCTGCCACCTTCCAAAGGTGCATGATGGCAATATTCTCCGACATGGTAGAGGACTTCCTTGAGATTTTCATGGATGATTTTTCCGTCTTTGGAGACGATTTTGAGAGCTACCTCGGCAATCTTCAAAAGGTACTTGAAAGATGTGAAAAAGCTAATCTTGTTCTAAATTGGGAAAAATTCCATTTTATGGTGGATGAAGGGATAGTCCTAGGCCATAAGATTAGCTGCCGTGGGA
This sequence comes from Hibiscus tridactylites, assembly GCA_958450335.1. Lineage (NCBI taxonomy): Eukaryota > Viridiplantae > Streptophyta > Magnoliopsida > Malvales > Malvaceae > Hibiscus > Hibiscus tridactylites. The sequence continues at coordinate 49,135,442 of OY288289.1, read as the reverse complement.
TAGAAGTCGACAGGGCTAAGATTGAAGTAATTGAAAAGCTGCCGCCGCAGACTACAGTCAAGGGCATTAGGAGTTTTTTAGGGCATGCTGGTTTTTATAGGAGATTTATTGCAAATTTCTCAAAAATTACCAAGCCCCTATGCCATCTCTTAGAGCAGAACCGACCCTTTGACTTTAATGATGAATGTACTGAAGCATTCAAGGTTCTGAAGGAAAAACTGGTGACAGCCCCCATAGTACAGCCACCAGACTGGACACAGCCATTTGAGATTATGTGTGATGCTAGTGACTATGCTGTCAGGGCAGCACTTGGGCAGCGCAGAGATAAGCTGTTTCACGTCATATACTATGCCAGCAAGACGTTGAATGACGCCCAAGTGAACTACACCACCACAGAAAAAGAGCTGTTAGCTGTGGTGTTCTCCATCGACAAGTTTTGTTCTTACATACTTGGGACGAAAGTAATAATACACACCGACCATTCTACCCTAAAGTATTTGTTCGCAAATAAGGATGCAAAACCTAGATTGATACGGTAGATCTTGCTATTACAAGAGTTCGACCTTGAGATCAAGGACAAAAAAGGGACAGAAAATTAGGTGGCAGATCACTTGTCAAGGTTGGAGAAGGGACAGAGTCTACCAATCGACGAGACAAACATACTGGAGACCTTCCCAGATGAGCAGCTCTTTGCTGCCGCAATCGCTGTCGCGACAGCCATGGCGGCAGGTAAGTCTTCTGACCTTCCCTGGTATGCTGATTTCGTTAATTTTATAGTTAGCGGAATATTACCTTCTGATCTTAATTATCAAGCCAGGAAGAGGTTCCAAAATGATGTTAAGCATTATTATTGGGACGAACCTCTTCTTTTCAAACTATGCGCAGATCAGGTTATAAGGAGGTGTGTACCACAAGAAGAGCAAGAAGACATTCTCCATCACTGCCATGCTTTACAATATGGATGTCACTTAGGAGGCAATAAAACTGCTGCCAAGGTGCTGCAGTCAGGGTTCTACTGGCCGACACTATATAAAGATGCACAGGAGTTTTACAAAAACTGTGACAGGTGCCAGCGGACAGGTAACATCTCGAGGAGAAACGAGATGCCACTGCAGAACATTCTAGAAGTCGAGATCTTCGACGTTTGGGGGATTGATTTTATGGGACCCTTTCCATCTTCGTGTGGAAATCTATACATTCTCCTAGCAGTGGACTATGTCTCTAAGTGGGTCGAAGCCATCGCCACTCAAAAGAATGATGCCAAGACGGTCCAAAAGTTTTTGCACAAAAACATTTTTTCTAGATTTGGCATCCCTAGGGCGATTATCAGTGATGAAGGGAGACATTTTGATAATAGGGTAATTGCTGCCGCCTTGAAGAAATATGGTGTCAAGCACAGGATCGCGACAGCATATCACCCACAGACCAATGGACAGGCTGAGATATCCAATAGGGAAGTGAAGAACATTCTTGAAAAGATGGTTAAGCCAACTAGGAAAGATTGGTCTTTACTTTTGAATGATGCATTATGAGCATATAGGACAACTTTTAAGACTCCATTGGGCATGTCTCCATACCGGTTAATTTATGGGAAAACCTGTCATCTGCCTGTCGAGATCGAGCATAAAGCATACTGGGCAATAAAGGCAGTGAATATGTACTTGGACAAGGCAGGCCAAAAAAGGCTATTAGATCTGAACGAGATTGAGGAATTACGGACAATGGCCTACGACAATGCAAGAATCTACAAGGAAAAGACTAAGAAGTGGCATGACAAGAAACTGCTGCCACGACAATTCTGCCCAGGGCAGCTTGTATTGTTGTTTAATTCTAGACTTAAACTCTTCCCAGGAAAGTTAAAATCTAGATGGTCTGACCCGTTCCAAGTGGTACAAGTTTTTCCCCATGGTGCCATCACAATCCGATCATTAAAAGACGGGCACCAATTCAAGGTCAATGGACAGCGCCTCAAGCATTATCGGGGGACTGAAGCCCCAGGAATATAGGAAGTGGTTACTTTAGGAGATGACCCACAAGGCATCCCTAATTTAACCTAAATTTTTATTTTTTTATTATTTATTTTTATTAGTTATTAGGGAATTAGGTTTATTTTCGAATAATGTTTTGTTTTTCTATTTTCTGTTTTTAGGAAATAAAGGAGTCAAGAAGAAAAGGAGAAGTGACCCAAGCCCACCACCCATCCATCAGCCTAACAAAGCCCATTTATGGTAGCCTGTTGTTTCGGCTGCCGCCGCAGACAGATATGACATGCTGTCAACAGACTGACACGGCAGACGCAGAAGCGTGTGGCAGACGCGTAACAGACGCATAAATATGTGTCAGACGCGTCAGACACGCTAAATCCCATCCGTCACCCCGTTATTCACGCCTGCCGTTACAGCATTAAACGGGCAGCAACTAGACCGCTATAAAACCCCGTTTTCATTTTAATTTTTCTCACTTCTGCTTATTCTTCCTTGCTTACTCCTCTAGTTTTATTTGCTTTCTTCATTTTTCACAACCCTTGCAACTAACATGTCGTCTAGACAGACCCGCCGTAGTGCTGCCTCAGCCTCTTCTTCAGCAGCAGCAACGCCCTTCGCAACAAAGGAGTTATGGGAGGAACGAGGTTTCGTGTACATCCGAAAGGCACCCAACATGGGACTCCGGCCGTTCATTGTAAAGGCCATCACAGCTCAACTATGGGAGCACTTCACGGAACAACCGGCAGAACTAAACGACACATTAGTCCGGGAGTTTTATGCTGCCATAGACAGCAGAACGACAACATCTGTCACCGTTCGAGGAGTGAAAGTGCCCTTCACAGCTGACAGCATCAACCACATGTTTGGCCTCTACTTTGGCCCCGATGATGATGCCCACCAGAAATTTCTCGACACCCTCGATGCTGCTGCCTATGGTGCTGTTATGGCGGAGGTGACAGAGGAGGGAACCACATGGACAACCAGCAAAAAGAACCCCCACTCTGTCAAAAGGGGGCAGCTCCTTCCTGAAGCTAAACTCTGGAACGCTTTTCTCAAAAAGCGCATCATGCCTTCTTCCCACCACATGACAGTTAACCAGCAGCGGCTCGCCCTTATTCATTCCATCATGCACGACAGGCCTATTAATGTGGGCAGCTATATGAGGGACAACATCCTGGAGTGCACCTTCCGCTCCGACTCCCGCCTCTGCCTGCCGTTCACCATAACCTCCTTATGCCGCTGTGCTGCTGTCCCCGAGGAACCCTCCGACAAAATAATCAAGGGCCGAGGCTGGACAGACAACAACATCAACAGCCTCATGGAGCTGGTAGTGGCTACGCCTATCTCGTCTTTCAATCCAGCCGGCTCCCCAGAAGAATCATCAGAGGAGCCTGCCCCTGAACCTGCTGCCGCCACCGCTCCGACAGACCAGTCTGCCCACATCTTTGCTGCACTACAACGGGTAGAGGAGAGACAAATGGGAATGATGACCTTCATCCGGGATTTCACGAATTCGACGGTAACCTTCATTACCCAAACTTTAAATTTTCCCGATGTTCAATTCCCTACTTTTCCTGCCCATTATTTCCATATCCCCACTCCTGTCCACACCCCTGTCCACACACCCACACCACCTGCCTCCCCACATTCCCACTCTACTGCCTCCACCACATCACCTGCCCCGACGGCAGCAGGAAGTCCACCGGCCGACACCTCTGCCAGAGGAACAAAAAGGCCTGCCTCTGATGACAGCCCTCTGATCAGGAGGAATTTGGAGAGGGAATTTACGCCGGTCAAGAGAATAAAACACGTGGCAGACAGGAAGCTGATGCCCAAGGCTAGCACCACCACCAGCAGCACTTGGGACAGTGGCAGCAGTTCCGACGTCCAGCTCGTGGAGCAACCTGCCCCTGAACCTGCCCAGCCTCCTCCACAGCCCAGACGCCGCCGTCAGATCCGTCTCAGCAGCAGCAGCGAGGACAGCGACTGAAAATTTAAGTTTTTATTTTCCTCTTATTGCTGCCTGCTTTTATCATTTGTGATGTACTTTTCTTCATATTTTTGTTTTTTCTGTCATTTTGCATTGAGGGCAATGCAAGCCTCGAGTTTGGGGGTGGCAACCCTCCATCATTAATGGAGTCTTAAGTATATCTTTTTATTAATTGTTGTGTCTTTTATTTATTTAAGTTCTCCTAAAAAAATCAGAAAATATTAAAATGTTGGCTTAAAACTGTGAAGTTAACTTACCTGTCATGACAGCTCTGTCGTGGCAGCATCTTTAGGACAGTTTAAGGAGAAGTTTAGAGCCTTTCTATAGTTCTGAAAAACTTAAACACCTTTGTGACTGTTATATTGCTAAGATTTCTTTTAGCCAAGCTAGAATAGGATGCTTAGAACTTGAATAGCCCCTAGAGGTGCCTAACACTGGCTCTAGGAGAGAAGTTTAACAAAAGAAAATCAAAAACCTAGAGGTGCCCGAAACCGGCTCTAGGAAGCTAACTAGAGGTGCCCAAAACTGGCTCTAGAAAAATTTAGCTTGAAAATAGAAGAAAAAGAAGCATAAAAATGTGCCTTCTAAAAAAATAAACTTTCGCATAAAAATTCGAATTAAGAAGTTGAATATTCTAGTGAAACTAAGAGAGTCTTAGCATATAACTGTTCACAAGCATGCACACACTGCACAAGAGCTATAGGGAGATTCCGGACAGATCCTAACCTTTCCGACAGGTTGCTACCGCCATAGAGAATGAGCGACGGGTAAGGGGCAGTTCACTGTTTGAAGGCCAACACAAAATTTTCATTTTTTCTTTTAGGTTTTAATTGCTTGAGGGCAAGCAAAAACTTGAGTTTGGGGGTGTGTTGAGTGTATAAAAGTTCTATTATTTACACCCTTTTTAACCCATATTTCTGTTGCATTCAAGCATCATTGCGTTGCATTTAGGTTAGTTTTCAGTAAAACATCACAAATGGATTAAAAGCACGGATTCTACTAAAAGATGGCTGATTTTGCAGGTAGCTGCCAAAGTTGACGAAGAAGGCAGGCGCAAGGCAGAGAAGCAGGAAACCTGAACTGGACAAGTAGACGACAAGGAAGAAGCTGCCATGGACCTGTCGTGACAGCAAGGTGACAGCAGCATAATGAAGAGGAAAAGTAAAGTGGACCTCGATAGATAGAGAAAAATCTGCTCGTCTGTCGTGTGAAATCCAAATATTTTTCCAAGCCCCGGATCAAAAGATATGTCAAGCAAAAGCTCAAGGAGAGGAATTCCCATGAAACAAGGAGGCGGCTGAAAAGTAGGAATCCTTAGAGATTAAGTCTTTATTAGAATCTTACTTTTAATTAAAGTTGTAATCCTTGTTATCTTAGAATACTTGAGCCCAAAGCTTATATAAGGGCATAGGTTTTAACCTAGAAAGAGAATCCCACGTCTTACCCCATAACCGACAACCTAAACCCCTCTGTCGTTCACCCGTCACCGACATGTTCTAAATTCCCCCTAGGGCTACGGGTTGTTTTGTAAAGTAGTTGCAAGGGTTGTTTTGTTTTAGGATTTTTCAAGTTCAATAAAATAAACTTCAAGTTCTCTTATTTTGGTTATTACCATCTTGCAAGAGCATCGGGAGAGCATTGTGAGGTTATCTATTTACTTAGCATCGGGAGAGTTAAGTATACGAAAGAAATAAGAGCAAGTTCTCTAGTTTATAGTATAACTATCTCGTACCTAGGGATAGGGCGAGGTTAAGTGGCTAAGGAAGAATTCATACACATCGGTGTTCATCCTTCGATTCACGTTGGGAGGTATCATCAAAGACGTGATCATCGACAGACTTGGACCTAGGGATAGGCCAAGGCAGATCTGGGATTCTTGCCAAACTTGAAGTACGGAGTTGGTGTATTCGCTGCCGCGACAGCCAACAGACAGTCGCCGCGACAGGTGCTGCCGCGACGGGCACGATGACAGAACTGGAGTTCCTAAGCAATTCAATACCTGCACTATTGAGCAATTCAATACCAGCCCATTCTCTCTATCTTGATATCTCAATCCTTTTATTTACGTTTTACTTTATTATTCTCGTGACAACTCTTAATTATTTCTTTACTTTCGTGCAGTGAAATAAGGTGAAGTCATTAGCCCAATCCCTGTGGAGACGATATCCGATACTTCGTATCACTTTACTACTTGCGTCGTGTACACTTGCGTTGTGGGGGTGCTAACCCTTCCCCACGCGTAACCGACTCCCGAACTTGTTTTTGTGTTTTCGTAGACCCAAACTGTTGTTTTATAAAATAAAATGTTTTATTAAAATTACCCATTTTTAGGTGATCCAATCACACCTTTTAAAATATTAGTTGCGACTCCGTATTTTTTTATGACGGGCTCACAAGGGTTGCCACATCATGCTTTCTTGAAAATATAGATTAAAATCTACAAGAAGTCCAGAAACCAAGCATGAACAAGCTAGATATAATTGTTAAGGAAACTCTCGAAACACATTTGGAGACTAGTCTAGTAATATAATTTCATATTGTCTATAATTCTTGGCTTGAACTTATTGGGTTTCTCACTTTTAATGTGTTCCAGGTTAAAGTTGATACTTGTAGATCAATCAAGGAGATAAGCAAGATCCTAAAAGCTTAAGTGTATGTTTCGTTTTGAATTTCTTTTTGACACCTATGATTGTGGCACTTTTATGGCATGTAAATCCTTTTGTTTAAATTCTATGGCATGTAATTATAAATCTTGGATGACTTGTTGGTATGTAAATCTTTAATGCTAGCTTTCGAGTTTATAAATGACTTGTCTTTGGTAGTTGTATAATGGACTTTATGATTGGTTGATAGTTGAGATTAATTATGAGTTTAGCTAGTTAAATCTAAATTTTAGAAGGATGCCTTATTAGTGTTTTAATAATCTTAGAATTGTTACATGAAAAGTATGTACGAGGATTGTCAATTGGTTCATGTCTAGTAGATTTTACAAATTGGTGTTGGTAGAAGTCTTGAATGATCATTGTGATGCCTTGAGGAATGCATGTACTTAGATGTTTAATTTGGTGCACATTCGAATGCCATGAACCATCACAAGCTAGCTTGTTTGTTAGAAGCTTTCATATCATGTTAAACATGAACTAAACAAATAATTGTGGTGTAATTTGATGAGCCTATAAGTTGCAAGTATCCTTAAGCTATTAATTCTTAGGATGCTAATAGTCTAACAAAAAGATAGATTGTATAGGAGATTAAACTTGTGATGGTCGAACCATGGGTTAAGTGATTAAGTGATTGATAATGTTTGTGAGATTCATAATGATTCATTCTAGTAGATTTGGCAACATTTGAATATAACAAATTTTGGATGCCCTTGTTCTTTCTTTACTTACTTGAATACCTTAGAAGTAAAAGAATCTAGTTTCAATTTGTTGTTACTAACTTGGGATACAAGTTTAATTGTTTGCTTGCTTGTTATGTGTTCATACATCCTTAGTTTCAGTTTACTACTAAGCCGGGCTAAGGGTATTATATTTTATAATACATCGACACATTCTAAAGTCATTGATTGTATCTCCTTGAGCTAACAACGCTCATTTTCGACATTTGAAGAATCGTTGTCTCGTAGATGAGCTTCAGGTTCAGTCTACAATTGTCTCAAGAATTAAAGCATCGCAAAATAAAGACCCTAAAATCCAATCTATCCTTTCTAAGTTACAAGATAATCCTGACTTTAGAATTAATTCTAAAGGTCTTCTATGTTTTCGAGATCAGGTCTGCGTGCTCAATGATGAATCTCTTCGCACCGATATTCTCAAAGAATCCCATTCGAGTTCTTTTTTTGTTTACTCGGGTTCTGTCAAGATGTAAAAGGACCTTCGAGAACTCTGTTGGTGGTCGGGCATGAAACAAGCCATAGTTGATTTTATGTCCAAGTGCGTTACGTGCCAAAGTGTTAAAGTTGAGACCCGTGTTCCTACTGGATTATCGAAACCTATTGAATTTCTGTAGTGGAAGTGAGAGAATATCACTATGGACTTTGTTAGTGGTCTACCCTTAACTAGGGATGGCAACGGGCCGAATCTGGATCAGATCCAGCTGGACCCAGATCCAGACCCATTTTCACATCCTGGATCCACACCAACCCCAGATCCATTGGCCTAGAAAATTGGGATCCAGATCTAGATCCAATGGATCTCACGGATCTGGGTCCAAAACAGGTCTGTTAAAAATGACCATTCGACCTATTATTTAGCGTAATAAAACCATCATTGACTAATTTAACATCAGATCTCCAATGTTGGAAAGATTAATTTCAATACAACTAGTAACAGAATAAAAAACGATAAACTAAAGTCTCAAAAAAAACTCCAACACAATTACATAAATGTCTTTTGAATAACACAAACATTAAACAATGTAGATCATGAACCATTCCATTGTCGCAAGTCGAGTACCTTACTTCTACATCCTTAGAGTACTAGTCTTTATCACTACTTAAATCATCAACATCCTAAAACAAACAACAAACAACCAAAGAGAAAATTTTGTTTAATGAAAATAATATTTGTGAATTTAAATATTAATATTAAGGTTATGTAATACAATAACTTTCTTATATACTATGTCAATGATATCCACCACTTCCGCATCATCTTCACAATCTTCATTAATATTGGAACACGCATGTGTTCCTTCAAAAGTTTTTATCATAAATAAATACTCCCTTCGTCCCACAATTTTTGTCCCTTATTGACTTTTTTTGGTCAATTTTTTTCAACTTTGACTCATAATTATTTAAAATATATCATTGATAAAAATATGAAAATATATATTTTAAAAACCTCTAATCGAGTAGTTTTCAAATATATATTTTATAAAAATTAATTATTTAAAATATTCAATATAATAATAGTCAAAGTTTAAAAATTTTGACTTTCAAAAAGTTAATAAGGGACATATTTTATGGGACGGAGGGAGTATATTTTAAAACCTATTGTGTCATTTATATATATATATATATATTAAAACCAAAGGTGGGTATTTCCGTAAGCAGGTCCAGATTTTAGTGTCAGATCTAGACCTAGATCTGTACTTTAATCAAAGGATTCAGATCCATCCTAAATCTATCGGGTCCAAAATTTTAAGATCCAGACCCTATAAAACAAATTTGGATCTACATATTGAAGACGAGTCCAGGATCCATTGCCATCCCTACCCTTAACTCCTGCTAAGCATCATGCTATTTGGGTCATTGTGGACTGTTTCACCAAGTCAGCACATTTCTTACCGGTTAGAATGGACTATGGTCTTCCTAAGTTAGTTGACTTGTACATTAAAAAAGTTATTCGACTCCACGGAGCACCAAAATCCATTATTTTCGATCGGGATCCTCGTTTTGCTACTCGATTTTGGAGAACATTGCAAGGAGCTCTAGGCACCATTGTTAACCTTAGTACTACTTTTCAACCCTTAATCTAACGACCAGCCGAAAAGGGTAATTCCTATTTTGGAAGACATGCTACGTGCAAGTATTATTTATTTTGGTAGATCTTGGGAGAAATACATATCTCTCATTGAGATTGCCTACAACAATAGCTATCAAACTTCCATTAAGACGGCGCCGTTTAAAGCGTTATATGGTAGAAACTGTAGAACTCTATTGTGTTGGTCTGAAATCAATGAAGGCAAGATGTTGTCCCTTACCTACTTCGAGAAACTAAAGAACAGGTAACCATCATCCATGATTATATGAAAGCTGCCTTTGACCGACAAAAGGCCTATCCTGATCTAAAGCGGAAGGACATACAATACGAGGTTGGTGAAAAAGCCTTCCTCAAAGTTTCACCATGGAAGAAATTTCTGAGATTTGGTAAAAGGGGGAAGCTAAGCCCTCAATTAATTGGACCTTTTGAGGTTATCGAGAAAGTTGGCCATGTGGTTTATCGATTGTCATTTCCCTCATAGCTGAGTAAGATTCACAATGTATTCTATGTATGGATGCTCCAAAAATACCACTCTGACCCTTCGCATATCATCGAGCTTTAGTCTGTAGATATTCAACCTAATTTTTCATATGAGGAGGAACCAATCCAGATTCTTGCAAAGGAAGTTAAAAGACTTCTGTAACCCCCTTAGCCCGGACTAGACGCTTGACCCGAACTACGAAGATTACACGGGGAAAACCAAAGTCAACCTTGGTTAACGACCTTTTTATTTTAATATTGTCTAGATGCATATTAAGCCTAAGTGAGCACTCACGAATCATGAACGAGAAAGGCACAGCTATCGGATAACCTTTAAGGACTCAATTGCTTAAATTACGCGTTTAGGGACCAAAATATAATTTTAGGAAATTAGAAGGACTTTACTGATTTTAGGATTACCAATATGAAATTAATCATGTTACATGCTTCTCTGTCAAGATTCAGCTTAAAAAGACATTCCAAGCTCAAGCAATTGCATCCACAACATTTAAGACTAAAATGTAAAGCATGAAACTTTAAACAATTCAAATCACCCTCCAACGGTCAACAGTATCGAAACACCCACCCTCCGTACCGAAACGCCAGTATCGAAACGGTGTTGACCGTTTCGGTACGCGGGTATGTTCCGAGACTGGTATCGAAACAGGTCATTCCAGTAGCCAAACTATTTCGAAACCTCTACAACCCGTTCAGAAACATTGTAGCCATTACAGGCCTGCGTTTCGAAACTGTTGAAGCCGTTTTGATAGACTTTGCCCAGTCATAGCAGAAATTGTTGGTTTTTCACCCTTTACCCATTCAAACATGCCTCAACGACTCTCAAATCATACCAGCAATCCATTTTGATGTTAATGAACATATCTTAAACCCCTAGACTAGAGCATGGCATCAAACACCAAAACATACAATCTAAAGGCATGCATCCTAGTCTCACATCCAATACAAGCAACCAAATCTCAAACCCAAGCACTTAGGACCATTTAGAACCCATAAATTCCATCACAAACATGCCACAAACTTAGGGAGTTCAAAACACATCTCCCAAATACAACCTTGGTTTCCCATTGCCATTTATCAAAACTAAAGTGTATGAAAACATCACCATACATGAGCTTGTACTTCCTTGAATGTTCTTGACCTTCTTGACACCCGGAAACACCTCAATTATTTGCATTATTGGTAAAAGAGAGCGTAAGCACAAATGCTTAGTGAGACATGCTCTAAAGAAAACCAACACAATAATGCATTTCTTGAAAACACTTTCTCAAAGCTTTTAAACAACATGTTCATTCTATCTCATGCTTGAAAGCCATTCAAAGCAACATCTCCTTGAAAACACATGTACCTCAATTCTATCTCATGCATTTAAACCAATGCAAACTCATAGCAAAGCCACACTCATGCTTGTAACACCAAAGCATTTCATGTACAAATCTCATATGCATTTTCTCATAGCATAAATCATTTCATCAAAGGTATATGTGAATCAAAAATATTTTTATATATTATATTGGCATTTCACATCTCATTATTACTCAGATATGCAGACTACTCACTAGAGACTTCCGGTGGCATCTACCATCACCGTACTCACTCGTCTAGTAGCATAATTTCTGGTGGAATCTCACATCACCGTATTCACATGGCGGAATCTCTCATCGCCACAAAGCTTGGGTATTTCACCAAGTCCTACCCGATGGAATGTCCATCATCGACTCTCTCCCTTTAGATTAAACCAGAGAGCACGTACGAATTTTTAGTTTATAGTGCACTCTCATCCTATTGATCGATCAATTATATTTGGTAAGTATCTCAACATCTATGCCAATATATTATGTCAAATCATCATCTCACCTACTATTTTTCATGCAACACATCCAAATCATTCTCATCTCATTTCAAAACCATAACATTTTTCATGCTTTAAAACAAAAGCTCAAATCTCAACTATGCAACATGTTATCTCATGAAATCATTTCAAGCGTCATCTCATGCTATAAATCATGCATAAAAACAATAGGAATTTATCTATCTCAAACCATGAGCATGTAAAAGCATTTTAGGGGGCAACCACCACATTTAAGAGAGCAATCTAGCCAATACTTACTTTCAGACTTAGGAAGGTGTTTCAAACCTTTCTTAAATTCCCAAAACTTGATTCTTTGTCCCTCAAGGACGTCTAAAACCATACGCACTCACCGATTACGTTTCGCTTGCTCGCCGAAACGCTATCTAGGCTCCCAGGTCAACATGAAAGGCGTCTGAAGATGTCTCTCTTGTTTTTAACACATAAGAGCAGAGTATTAATGCATCATCATGCATTGAAATCATCAGCCACACACCTAAACTCGCTTCTCTTGTCAAACACCTCATTTCGGCTACCAAACACAGCCAAAAACATCTCCAAACTCTTCCAAAACAAAGCACAACCAAGATCTATCACTTCTAATCATTTCTAAACATCAATTAACATAAAAAACCACTACAAACTCGTCCTTATACCTCCACCTATGACAGAACACCAAAATCACCCCCAAAACCATCATTCTAGCATACAAAACTTAGGAAACAAAACCTATTCGGGATTTAATTGATAAAACCTCATTTGTAACATCAATTAACATCCAAAATACATTAGAAAACCACCTCAAAATAGAGCCCAATCATTCACCACGAAAATCTTCAAGATCTCTTCCAAAATCATGGGTTTTAAGACAATTTCTTGTTTCTAACATTAAAACCACTCAAAAATCATTAACAAAGGATTGATAACTTGGGAATTTCAGTAAAGAACTAATCATTAGAGGAGAAGGACGAATCTTACCTCTAATGGATGACATCTCCTTGATTTGGGCAAGTTTTCTTGAAAATTCAATGTGGAAAATAAGAGGATTTGAAGAGGAAATGATTAAGAATCAAAAGGAGATTCAAATCTCATAAAATGAAGTTAAAATCAAAGTATAATTAATGGAGAGAATGTGTTTGGCTGAAAAAAATTTGAGAGAAAATGAAATGAGAGAAAATTTGTGAAAAGTAGTTATGAATAGTCAAAGGTAGTTTCTCATTTAATTAAACTTCATTTCCTTTAATTAAAACATTAATAAGATCACCCAAATTAAGGAAAAATCTGATGAAAACATTTTGGTAAAGTTAGCTCCTTAAAGATTCAAAGTTTCAATCCTTTACAAAATAGTCACTATTTCACTTTTGACAAAACTACGATTTGGTCACTACACCGAAATGTAGTATTTCCAAACCTTATTTTGTAAAATTGATTTCACCATGATCTTTCATATATTAAATGATGATTTTTAGATATTTTTCTATATTTTTAAAGCATCTTGAACTAGGTGTTCCCTAAAACTCCCTTTAAGATTAGAATTGTTTTCTGACTGGTCCGATTCGGACTCTAAAACATCTAGGCCCAAATTTGGGGTGTTACAACTCTCCCCCTCTTAAGAAATTTCGTCCTCAAAATTTACCTGGAGGAAAAAGGTAAGGAAACAGCTTCTTCATATCTTCTTTTCTTTCCTACGTGGCTTCCTCAACACCACGATGTTTCCACAACACCTTAACCAGCTCAATGGTCTTACCACGAACAACCTTACTGTCCGAATCCAAAATCTCAACTGGTTCCTCATCGTATGTCAAATCTGGATTCAACTCAACTTCCTCCACAGGCATAACATGCGAAGGATCCGATCTATACCACCGAAGCATGGATACATGGAACACATTATGTATCTTTTCTAGCTCTTGTGGTAGTTTCAGCTTATAAGCAACAGGACCCACACGTTCTATCGCCTTGTATGGTCCAATGTATCTAGGGCTCAACTTACCCTTCCGGCCAAATCTCATCACCTTCTTCCAAGGTGAAACCTTCAAGAACACACGGTCACCCACCGTAAATTCTATCTCCTTACGCTTCAAATCTGCGTAAGACTTTTGCCGATCCGATGATGCCTTCAATCGCTCACAAATGAGCTTGACCTTCTCGGTGGTTCCCTTCAACAAAGCAGGCATCGAAACCAACTTTTGTCCAGTTTTAGCCCAACAAAGAGGAGTTCTGCACTTCCTCCCGTACAAAGCTTCATAAGGTGCCATTTGAATACTCGCCTGGTAGCTATTATTATAAGAAAATCCACCAAAGGCAAGTGCTTCTCCCAAGAGCCTTGAAACTCAATAACACAGCACCTCAACATATCCTCAAGCACTTGGATAACACGCTCCTACTGTCCATCCGTCTGTGGATGATAAGAAGTACTAAAATTTAGCCGCGTACCCAACGCTTGATGTAAACACTCCCAAAACCTTGCAGTGAACCTCGGATCTCTATCCCCCACTATAGATTTTGGTACACCATGCAGACGTACAATCTCAGCAATGTACAGCTCTGCAAGCTTATCCAAGGTGTACGTAGTATGCACAGGTAAGAAATGTGCACACTTCATAAGGCAATCCACAATCACCCAAACTGAATTCTTCTTTGATGGCGTTAGAGACAAACCAGACACAAAGTCCATGGTTATTCTCTCCCATTTCCATTCAGAGATCCTCAACGGTTGCAACAACCCTGAAGGAAACTGATGCTCAACCTTAACCCGTTGGCAAACCATGCACTTGCTCACATACTCAGCGACTCAAACCCACCCAATAGTACTCATCCTTCAGATCACGGTACATCTTTGTACTACCAGAGTGCATAGCAAAAGGATTACTATGAGCTTCGGTCAGAATAGTACGCCTCAACTCAACATCATTCGGAACCACTATCCGACTTCCAAATAATAGAACACCATCATCATTAAAACGGAAATCTGATGGTCTATCCTCAGCAATATCCTGAACAAGTGACACCAAGGAATCATCCAACAACTTCTTATCCTTTATCAACTTAACTAGAGATGGTTTCACTTGCAATTCAGCAACAAGACCCCCATCTCGCGATATGCTAAAGATAGCAAACATCGCCCTTAACTCCACCGCCACTTTTCTGCTCAAAGCATCAGCCACAACATTGGCCTTTCCCGGATGATACTCGATCGTCAGATCGTAATCCTTAAGCAACTCCACCCACCGTCGTTGCCTAAGATTTAACTTCTTCTAAGACATCAAATACTTCAAACTCTTGTGATCCGTGTACACAGTACACTTCTCACCATAAAGATAATGCCTCCATATCTTCAGAGCAAAAACCACCGCAGCTAACTCAATATCATCTGTAGAATAATTGCGCTCATGCACTTTCAACTGATGCGATGCATAAGCCACCACCTTACCATCTTGTATTAACACACACCCCAAACCAACGTAGGATGCATCACTATACACCACAAACTATTTCCCTGATTCAGGTTGAACAAAGATAGAAGCTGGCGTCAAAGCTGCTTTAAGCTTCTCAAAAGCTTGCGGTCTCTCTTCTGTCCACTCATACTTAACATCTTTTTGCAACAACTTCGTTAAAGGAACAATAATCTTATAAAATCCAACCATGAACCTCCGGTAGTATCCTGCCAACCCAAGGAAAATACGAACTTTTTGAACAGACTTAGAAGGCTTCCAATTAATCACCGCCTTAACCTTCTGGGGATCAACTCGAATCTCTTCAGTCGAAACCGCATGACCTAGGAAAACAATTTCCTTTAACCAAAACTCACAGTTGCTCAACTTAGCATAAAGCTAATTTTGCAACAGCGCTTGCAAAACAATTCTCAAATGGCCTTCATGCTCATCCTCAGTACGAGAGTACACAAGTATATCTTCGATGAACACCACAATGAACTTGTACGAGAATTCATGGAACACCCTATTCATCATGTCCATGAAAGCAGCAGTAGCATTCGTCAAGCCAAACGGCATTACAAGGAACTCATAATGCCCATACCTCGTTCTGAATGTTGTTTTTGGCACATCCACATCTTTCACCTTTAATCGATATTATCCTGGCCTCAAGTCAATCTTTGAAAACACAGCCGCTCCCTGAAACTGATGAAAGAGATCATAAATTCATCTGCAAAAGATACTTGTTCTTGACGGTCAACTTATTCAGCTGACGATAATCGATGCACATTCTCATCGTGCAATCCTTCTTTTCCACAAACAAGACCGGTACACCCCAAGGTGACACACTAGGCCGAATGAAGCCACGGTCAAGCAACTCCTGAAGTTGCGTCTTCAACTCCTTCAACTCTTTGGATGCCATGCGATAGGGAGCAATGGACACCGGAGTTGTGTTCTCATACATCTCAATGCCAAACTCAACCTCTCGACTAGGCAGAAAACCCGATAATTCCTCTAGAAACACTCCGGGGAACTCACACACGGTTCTTATATCCTGAACGTGCACCTCTTTTGAACTAGGATTCATAACAAAGGATAGGTAAGCCTCACAACCTTGCCGCAACATCCGGCTCGCTTCCAACGTGGACACCACATTGGCAAGAAACTTCACATTTTCTCCCACCACCACCACCTCATAATCATCCGCAAGTTTCAACGAAACTCACTTGCTTTCAAAATCCACAACGGCTGTATGCTCAACAAGCCAATTCATGCCAAGGATTACATCAAATCCATAGAATAGCAATTCCATGAGATCAACAAAAAAACATGATTTTGCACCTTCAAGGGACATCTCTTATACAACTTTCTTGTTACAAACGTCTCACCAAAGGAACTAGTCACACGCATACCAACATCCAAAGACTCAACAGGTAAACCAAGCATTTGAGCATGTTCACGCAATATGTACGAGTGTGTAGATCCAGAATCAATCAAAGAAAGTAATGACAAGGATTGCAAAGTAAAGGTACCTACGATCACGTCCGTGTCATTCCTTCCCTCACGGTGAGCATACACTCGAGCCTGACCACCACCCTCAGGTCAGACAACCACCACATGCGCTACGTTCCTTCCACCATCATTCCTACACTGAAAGTTACCACGGCCGCACCCACGACCTTTCTGTGGCTCAGTTGCTCTCACCGGAGCTTGTCCCTCTCTCAGTGATTGAGGAAAATCTTTCTTCAAATGCCCCCGATTTCCACAATTCCAACATGTCTCAAGGTTACCCCAACTGTAACCCCGTTAGCCCGGCCTAGACAGTTGACCCGAACTACGAAGATTACACGGGGAAAACCAAAGTCAACCTTGATTAACGACCCTTTTTTTATTTTAATCTTATTTAGATGTTCATTAACCTTAAGTGAACCCTAGAGAAAAAC
This sequence comes from Hibiscus tridactylites, assembly GCA_958450335.1. Lineage (NCBI taxonomy): Eukaryota > Viridiplantae > Streptophyta > Magnoliopsida > Malvales > Malvaceae > Hibiscus > Hibiscus tridactylites. The sequence goes on along the minus strand of OY288289.1, from coordinate 49,118,257 downwards.
ATACTTAAAGAGCACAGCGATTGGATAGCAATAAGGGACTCAATTGCACAACATACAAAGTTAGGGACCAAATTGTAAATTCTGGAAAGATGAAGGACTTCACTGATTTTTAAATTACCAATATCAAATTAATCATATCATATTCTTCTTTGTCAAATTTCACCTCAGTCGGACATCTCAAACTCAAGCAATTGCAAATACAAAATTCAGGACTAAAACGTAAAGCTTGCAAACCATAAACCATTCAAATCAGTGCCCAACGGTCAAGTGTTTCAGAACGGGGGTTGACCATTCCGAAACGCGGGTTCATTTCGAGACATGTATCGAAACAGGGCTTGGCAGTGGCAAAAGCGTTTCGGAACGACCCTATCTGTTTCGATACACGAAAGCCATTACAGGCCCCCGTTTCGAAACGCTAGTGCCCGTTCCAATACGGACTGCCCAGAAAGTGCAGAATTTGCTGGCTTAACATACAATTAATCACTAAAACACATCCTAATGACTTCCTAATCATGCCAACAAGTCATCATACATATTAGGTACATGTTTGCATCATCAAAACACGATCATGGCATCAATTAGGAAAATTCACAAGACTATAGGCATGCATCCTAATGTCCAAAGCAAACAACCATCAAAACATCAAAGCAAGCACCAAAATGGCCATTTACATATCCAAAACATTTAAGGCGTCATGCCACAACTAGGGAGTCCAAAACATCTCCCCAAAACACATCCTAGGTTCCTATTGCCAAATATCAAAATCTAATAATGTTATGAAATAGTCACCATACATGAGCTTAGCCTTCCCTTGGATTCTTAGCCTCCTTGCTGCCCACAAACACCTCAATTATCTGCATTATTGGCTTAAGAGAGAGAGCGTAAGCACAAATGCTTAGTGAGGCATGCTCTAAAGAAACAACACAATAATGCATTTTGTAAAAACACTTTCCACAAAGTCTTTTAGCACATAAACATCATTATTCATGCAACATTGCATTCACATCAAGCATCTCATGCTTTGTAACCCCCGTAACCCGGCCTAGACAGTTGACCCGAACTACAAAGATTACACGGGGAAAACCAAAGTCAACCTGAAAGTCAACCTTGATTAACGACCCTTTTTTCTTTTTAAACTTGTCTAGATGCACATTAAACTTAGGCATCCTCTTGAGATAAGCATACTCAAAAATCACAACAATCGGAAAACGATAAGGGACCCAATTGTACAAAATACGAAATTAGGGACCAATTTTTAAATTCTGAAAATTAAGAGGACTTTACCAATTTTAAGTTACCATTATGAAATTAGTCATGTTTCATGCCTCTCTGCCAAATTTCATCTCAAACGGACATCTCAAACTCAAGCAATTGCACATACAAGAATCAGGACTAAAACGTAAAGCTTGCAAACCTCAAAACTATTCAAATTTATGCCCAACGGTCAAGTGTTTCGAAACGGGTCTAGGCCGTTCAGAAACACCCCAAGCATCCGAAACCTTCAACACCTCCTCTATCACTCACGGATCATTCTCCCCTGTTTCAAGCACATAACAACAGAGGATTAATGCATCATTATGCATTAAAAACACCAGCCACACAACTCAACTCGCTGCTCTACCCAAATCCAACATTTCGGCTACCAAACACAACCGAAATCAACTCCAAACTCTTCCAAAACTTAACCCAGCCAAGATCCATCACTTCTAACCATTTATAAACATCAATTAACATCCAAAATGATCCCAAACACGTCCTTATACCTCTAGCATTAACAAAACACCAAGATCACCCCAAAAACCACCATTTTCACAAGTAAAAACTTAGGAAAATCAACCTATTCGGGACTGCATTGATCAAACCTCAATTATACATCATTTAGACATCCAAATTACATCAAGAAGACATCTCAAAACAGAGCCCAATCAATTATTACGAATTTAATCAAAATTAAATCCAAATCTTGCATTTTAAGCCAAAATCAAGATCACAACATCAAAACCTTTAATAAAACTCAAATCAAGGATTGAGAACTTGGGAATTTCAGTAAAGAACTGAGTATTTAGAGGAGAAGGATGTTCATACCTCTAAATGTGAGTTTCTCCTTGTTTAGAGCCAAAATTCTTGAAAATTCAATAAGCAAATGATGAGAATTTGGTGTAGGAATGATTAGAGACCAAATAGAGATTGAAATCCCATCTTTAGATGTTAAAATCAGAGGAAAAATGGCTGGGGAAATGTGTTTGGGCTGAGAGAAAAATTGAGAGAAAAGAAATGAAAAATTTTGAGAAAAGTTAGTTATGACATCAAAATATCTAATTCCCTCCTTTTTCCTTTTATTAAAAACCATTTATTAAATGCTTAACATTAAGAAAAATTTGGAGAAACTCTTCTTGGGTAAATTAGCTCCTTAAAGATTCAAAGTTTCAATCCTTTTAAAACAGTCACCAACTTTTCAAAAATTACATTTTAGTCACTAACTTGAAATGTCACACTTCCAAACCCCGTTTTGTAAAATTGATTTCACCACTCTCTTATATATAATAAAAGAGGATTTTTGGATATTTTTCCATATTTTTAATGCATCCCGAACTAGGCTTTCCATAAAATAACCCTTTATATTCGAACCAAAAATCCGACCGGTCCGGTTCAAACCCAAAACTTCTAAGCCCAAAATTGGGGTGTTACATGCTTCAATATCCTTAACATGTCATATTGACTTTCAAGTGATAATCTATAACCATTTACAACATAAAACACAATCGGATACGCGGATTACAAACGTTGTCCCATACGCTTCATACACACTACCGAACACACAAGGTGGAGTTTACCAGTACAATCACAACCCCTCAACACCCATGATGGAGTTTACGGTACGATCACAACCCCTCCACATCACTCATCGGTAGTTGTATAACATCACTAACGAGAACACGTGACACTCAACACAAGATCCACACATGGACTTTTAACCACCATTGTGATCTTAGCCATCTCGTTAGTGTACTTGGATGGAGTTTACGGTACAATTACAACCCTTCAACATCCAAGGTGACTTAATTCACGGTGCACCCAATCCTATAGCCGGTTAACTATATCCGATTCAAGTACTTTTAAACCAACACATCACTTGCCAATATACATCATTTATCATCAATAATCCACTGTTTTAAAGCATCTAAAACAAAACCATTTAACAACATGCATCACTATGCATCAATCCACCTTTTTAACAAATCAACCAAGGATCACTTACCTTGAGCATCCTTCAACAAATGGCTTACATAACCAGCATTAACCATGCTAAACATGCTTTCAAAAACAGAATTTAAACATGCAATTATCAACAAATGCATCGAACCAATCCATGGCTCATCCAAGAGAGTTTTTTTTCCAAAAACTTACTCTTGAGCTTAGTTAAGTTGATTAGACTTAAACTAAGCTCCCAAACCTTCAAATATTCGATACAAAGCTGGAAATCCAACTCCACTCACCAATTCCATTTCGTAAGCTTGCCGAAGCGCCGTTCAAGCCTCTGAATAAACACCACAAGGATCTGAAGATGTCTCCCCTATTTTAAACACATCAAAGCAGAGGATTAATGCATCATCATGCATTAAAATCTTCAGCCATTACACCTAAACTCGCTTCTCTCACCAAATCAAACATTTCAGCTACCAAACACAACCGAAATCACTTCCAAACTCTTCCTCAACATTACCCAACAAAGATCCATCACTTCTAAACATTCCTAAACATCAATTAACGTCCAAAAAGATCCTAAACTCGTCCTTATACCTCCAGCTATAACAGAACACCAAGATCACCCCAAAACCCACCATTTTCACAAGCAAAACCTTAGGAAAATCAACCTATTCGGGATTGCATTGATTAAACTTCAATTACACATCATTAAACATCCAAAATACATTAAAAAGCCATCTCAAAATAGAGCCCAAACAATCACCACGAATTTCTTCAAGATTTAATCCAAATCTTGAGTTTTAAGCCAAAATCAAGATCACAACACTAAAACCTTTTATAAAACATAATGTAAGGATTGAGAACTTGAGAATTTCAGTAAAGGACTGAGTATTTAGAGGAGAAGAACATCCTTACCTCTAAATGTAGATTTCTCCTTGATTAGAGCCAAAATCCTTGAAAATTCAATGAGCAAATCAAGAGGTTTTGATGTAGAAAGGATTAGGAATCAATGGATGATTGAAACCTCATCATTTAGTGTGAAAATCAAAACAAATTTTGGTGTAGAAATTTGTTTGGCTGAGGGAATTTTGAGAGAAAATGAGATGAGAAAGTTTTTAAGAAAGTTAGTTATGAAAAGCTAAAATATGGTTCCCCTCTTTTCCTTTACTTAATTAAACATTAAATGAATCATTAAAATCTAAGAAAAATCTGGAGAAATCAATCTTGGGTAAATTAGCTCCTCAAAGATTCAAAGTTTCAATCCTTACAAAACAGTCACCACTAAACGTTTCAAAAATTACATTTTAGTCACTAATTCGAAATGTCACACTTCCAAACCTTATTTTGTAAAATTGATTTCACCACTCTCTTATATATATTAAAAGAGGATTTTTAGATATTTTTCCACATTTTTAATACAACCCAAACTAGGCTTTCCCTAAAACCACCTTTTATATTCGAACCGAAAATCAGACCCGTCCGGTTTAGACCCTAAACTTCCAATCCCAAAATTGGGGTGTTACACCAACACTCACCACCATGTCTCCTACCACAACGGTTACCACCCCCACGTCTAGCATCATAGTGCGGCTTCCTATCCTTATGCCTCTTGTTGCGATCTCTACCATAATCGCGTTCAGCAGCTCGCTTTCTAGAGCTAGATCCACCCGCTTTGCTTGCCAAACCAAGGTTCAATTCAATGTCCTTGGCTCTAGTGACCAAGACATCGAAATCTGTGTAGTCAGCTGCAAGCATATAGGTCTTCACATCCGCTACTAGCCCATAACGGAATTGTTCGCACCTTTCCTTCTCGCTAGGAATTAGCTCAGGTGCATATTGGCTAAGGCGAACAAACTGAATCTCATATTCAGCTACAGACATGTTCCCTTGCATAAGAGACATAAACTCCCTCTTCTTCTCGTCTAGATAGCGAACTCCTAGATATTTACGCTTGAACGCATTCAAGAAGAATGTCCAAGTCACCTCATCGTCCTCCATTCGAGACATAGTGGTTGTCCACCATGTATAAGCATCACCATGCAACAGCGACCCAATGCATCCTAGCTTTTGCACATTATTGCAATTCGGCTGACCAAGAATCCTCTTGGTGCTCTTCAACCAAGACTCAGATCCTTCAGGTGACAAACCTCGAAACTCAGTCCCACCCAGACACTCCAGAGACACTCCAACGGCTATCTCACATTAGCACCATCCTCAGGTGCAGCTCCATGAGCTCCAGTGATAGCCTGTATGAACATGGTCATGTCAGGAGCAGCTTGCCCCTGAACACCCTCAGGTCCAGCAACCCCATCACCAACTCCAGCAGCACCAGTCCCAGCTCCACCACCACCAGGTGGTCCACCATGAGGAGGAGGAGGAGGTAAATCCTTAACATTCTCTGCGTTCTCATTATCATCCATAGATCTAATATTGATTCTCAGCTCTCTACATGGCCCTATAATAAAAACAATGCACTGACAAAAATGCAATAAACACAATTAGGCATAACAAGGTAAGTAATCCAAGTACTCAGGTTCATTTTCGAAAACAATTCTCCTCATTAGTTTTTATATAGAAATGGGATCCCCAACCACACTCCAAACATAGCATAGCATCACAAAATCATCTCAATTGAATCACACATCAATGTTCATACATCAAGTTTTCACTGAAAGGACACAATCATGCATAATCACATACAACAACCACAAACCAAGCACCAATTATTCGATAACCTGGCTCTAATACCAACAAATGTAACCACCTTAGCTCAGCCTAGACGCTTGACCCGAATTACGAATATTACACGAGAAAAATCATAGTCAACCCAAAAGTCAACCTTGATTAACGACCCTTTTTATTTTAATATTGTCTAGATGCATATTAAGCCTAAGTGAGCACTCACGAATCATGAACGAGAAAGGCACAGCGATCGGATAACCTTTAGCGACTCAATTGCTTAAATTACGTGTTTAGGGACCAAAATGTAATTTTAGGAAATTAGAAGGACTTTAATTATTTTAGGATTACCATTATGAAATTTATCATGTTACTTGCTTCTCTGTCAAGATTCCGCTTAAAAAGACATTCCAAGCTCAAGCAATTGCATCCACAACATTTAGGACTAAAATGTAAAGCATGAAACTTTAAACAATTCAAATCACCCTCCAACAGTCAACAATAACGAAACACCCACCCTCCGTACCGAAACGCCTGTATCGAAACGGTGTTGACCATTTCGGTACGCGAGTATGTTTCGAGACCGGTATCGAAACAAGTCATTCCAGTAGCCAAACTGTATCGAAACCTCTACAACCCGTTCCGAAACACAGTGGCTATTACAGGCCCCCGTTTCGAAACTGTTGAAGCCGTTTCGATACACTTTGCCCAGTGACAGCAGAAATTGTTAGTTTTTCACCCTTTACCCATTCAAACATGCCTCAACAACTCTCAAATCATACAAGCAATCCATTTTGATGTTAAGGAACATATTTTAAACCCCTAGACTAGAGCATGTCATCAAACACAAAAACATACAATCTAAAGGCATGCATCCTAGTCTCACATCCAATACAAGCAACCAAACCTCAAACCCAAGCATTTAGGACCATTTACAACCCATAAATGCCATCACGAACATGCCACAAAATTAGGGAGTTCAAAACACATCTCCCAAATACAACCTTCGTTTCCCATTGCCATTTATCAAAACTAAAGTGTATGAAAACATCACCATACATGAGCTTGTACTTCCTTGGATGTTCTTATCCTTCTTGATGCCCAAAAACACCTCAATTATATGCATTATTGGTAAAAGAGAGCGTAAGCACAAATGCTTAGTGAGGCATGCTTCAAAGAAAACCAACACAATAATGCATTTCTTGAAAACACTTTCTCAAAGCTTTTAAACAACATGCTCATTCTATCTCATGCTTGAAAACCATTCAAAGCAACATCTCCTTGAAAACACGTGTACCTCAATTCTATCTCATGCATTTAAACCAATGCAAACTCATGGCAAAGCCACACTCATGCTTGTAACACCAAAGCATTTCATATACAAATCTCATATACATTTCTCATAGCATAAATAATTTCATCAAAGGTATACGTGAATCAAAAACATTTTCATATATTATATTGGCATTTCACATCGCATTATTACTCGGATATGTGGACAGCTCACTAGACACTTCCGGTGGCATCTACCATCACCGTACTCACTCGTCTAGTAACATAATTTTCGTTGGAATCTCACATCACCGTACTCACATGGCGGAATCTCTCATCGCTACAAAGCTTGGGTATTTCACCAAGTCCTACCCGATGGAATGCCCATCATCGATTCTCTCCCTTTAGATTAAACCAAAGAGCACGTAGGAATTTTTAGTTTATGGTGCACTCTCATCCTATTGATCAATCAATTATATTCGGTAAGTATCTCAACATCTATGCCAATATATTATGTCAAATCATCATCTCACCTACTGTTTTTCATGCAACACATCCAAATCATTCTCATCTCATTTCAAAACCATAACATTGGTCATGCTTTAAAACAAAAGCTCAAATCTTAACTATGCAACATGTTATCTCATGAAATCATTTCAAGCATCATCTCATGCAATAAATCATGCATAGAAACAGTAGGAATTTATCTATCTGAAACCATGAGCATATAAAATCATTTTAGGGGGCAACCACCACATTTAAGAGAGCAATCTAGCAAATACATACTTCCGAACTTAGGGAGGTGTTTCAAACCTTCTCTAAATCCTCAAACCTTGATTCTTTGTCCCTCAAGGACTTCTAAAACCATACACTCACCGAAACGCTATCTAGGCTCCCGGATCAACACCAAAGGCGTCCGAAGATGTCTCCCTGTTTTTAACACATAAGAGCAGAGGATTAATGAATCCTCGTGCATTGAAATCATCAGCCACACACCTAAACTCGCTTCTCTACTCAAACACCTCATATCGGCTACCAAACACAACCGAAAACATCTCCAAACTCTTCCAAAACAAAGCCCAGCCAAGATCTATAACTTCTAATCATTTCTGAACATCAATTAACATCAAAAACCACTACAAACTCGTCCTTATACCTCCAGATATGATAGAACACCAAAATCACCCCAAAAACCATCATTCTAGCATACAAAACTTAGGAAACCAAACCTATTCGGGATTTAATTGATAAAACCTCTTTTGTAACATCAATTAACATCCACAATACATTAGAAAACCACCTCAAAACAGAGTCAAATCATTCACCACGAAAATATTCAAGATCTCTTCCAAAATCTTGAGTTTTAAGACAATTTCGTGTTTCTAACATTAAAATCACTCAAAAATCATTAACAAAGGATTGATAACTTGGGAATTTGAGTAAAGAACTGATCATTAGAGGAGAAGGACGGATCTTACCTCTAATGGAAGACTTCTCCTTGATTTGGGCAAGTTTTCTTGAAAATTCAATGTGGAAAATAAGAGGATTTTAAGAGGAAATGATTAAGAATCAAAAGAAGATTGAAATCTCATCAAATGAAGTGAAAAATCAAAGTATAATTGCTAGAGAGAATGTGTTTAGCTGAAAAGAATTTGAGAGAAAATGAAATGAGAGAAAATTTATGAAAAGTAGTTATAAATAGTCAAAGGTAATTTCTCGTTTAATTAACCTTCATTTCCTTTAATTAAAACATAAATAAAATCACCCAAATTAAGGATAAATCTGATGAAAACATTTAGGTAAAATTAGCTTCTTAAATATTCAAAGTTTCAATCCTTTACAAAACAATCACTATTTTACTTTTGCAAAAACTGCGATTTGGTCACTACACCAAAATGTAGTATTTCCAAACCTTATTTTGTAAAATTGATTTCAACATATCTTTCATATATTAAATGAGGATTTTTAGATATTTTTCTATATTTTAAAGCATCCCAAACTAGGTGTTCCCTAAAACTCCCTTTAAGATTCGAACCGTTTTCTGACCGATCTGATTCGGACTCTAAAACATCTAGGCCCAAATTTGGGGTTTTACAATTCACAATAATTCTATTACATTGGTTAAAGTGCTCTAGAGAAGCCAAACGGTTGAGGAAGCAACATGGGAACCGTAGAAGACAATGAAAGCGTAATATTATCACCTCTTCAGTTTAGGTAAAATTCGAGGACAAATTTTTCTTAAGGGGGAGAGTTGTAACATCCTGAAAATAGCTATGGTCAAAATTATATTCCGGCGATCGAAAAACCCTATATCAGAAAGGTCCAAATATTGCATTGACTTTGACCTTGTCGTCAATTATATTAATATTGGACTCCAATTGAGTCAATTTATTGACTAAGGGCCTTATTGACATTATTGGAAAACTATTTAGTGATTAAATTATGAAAATTGAAAGTTTAGAGGTAAAAGTATAAAGTATAGAAAGTTGAGGGACTAACATTGCGACTAGCCCCTACCCAAGCCTAATCACCACATACGTAGGATTTAGAAATTGAGATCCTTCATATGAAGGAAAACTCATGAATTAAAAAGAAAGGATGAAAAGAAAGAAGGCTTGTCGATTACCAAAAATATAAGCAAGCACCTCTCATTCTTCTATCAAGCACACACTTCCATTGGAGAGTGACCAAAAATATAAGCAAGCACCTCTCATTCTTCTACCAAAAATAAATTGTTTTTGAACGAGATAAAATATATGAGGAGATGGTTAAAAATAATTATTTTATAAATATATGATTTCGGTGAAACCAATTTTTTAAAATGAGTTTTGAAAGAAAGAGATTAGATTTGGTGACTAAAATGCGATTTTTGAAAACTATTTTTTAAGTGACTAAATTGTAAAAGATCATAACTTTGAATCTTTAAGGAGTAATTGACCAAATGTCTAATTCAACCTTTTTCCTCCTAATTTATTTATTTTAAGATGGTTTTATTAAATAAAAAGAGTTTGAAAAAGACTAAATAGCCTTTATTTTCTAAAAACACATTTTACGTACCTAACTTTCTCTCCATCATATTTTCTCAAATTCTCCTCAGCCAAACATTGTTTTACTCTTCAAAGATTTAAGGTAAACATTTGATTTGATTTATATTTTCATACTAAATGATTTCCTATTGATTTAATATCAATATCTTATATTTGAATCTTTGGTTTTCTCATGAAAATATATTCAATTGGAGGAAAAATCTAACATTAGATGTAATTTCATTCTTCTCCTCTAATGATATTTTTTTTATTGAAATTCCCAAGTTTTTGGTCTTTTATTGATTGGATTTTTGATATTATGTTTGTGGAAAATGGATTTAATTGATGTTTGTTGGGGTTAGTCAAGAGATCATAGTTTCAAACTGATTTTGAGGGTTTATAATGAGCTTTAGCTATGATTATGATGTGTTGGAATGTTGATTTAATGAGTTTAAGAAATGGAAACCCAAAACTAGTTAGATTGCTTGATTTCTTGAGTGAAATCTTTGAGATTATGGGTTGTTTGTGTGGTTAATCGATACCTGGAGGTTCAATGGTGTTGAGATGATGTTTTAGATGTAAATCAATGTTGTTTAGATGTTAATTTCCCTGGGTAACGACAGAAGGTTAAGTAGAAAGGGTTCACCCATTTTTTCGGTTGTTTTTTTATGCCAATTGCTTGGCGATTGTGGGTAGAAGTTGAGATGTTGTGTTACTGGGGATTTTGGTGCAATGTGGTGCACTATTTCTTTGTTTTGATTTGGTTAGAAGTAGGGGATGATGTTTCGTTAGCTTCGAAAGGAGTTGCAGTTGATCTGGAAGCTTGATTACGCTTCGGCAAAGCAAGCGAGGCATTATCGGTGAGTGGAATTGGTTTTAAAGCTTTTCAAAGGTTTGAAAGAAAGGTTTGGGGTTTATATTAAGCTTGAAGCGCTAATCTAAGCTCGGAAGTAAGTATGAGATATTTCGCTCTCATTTCTCGGTTTTATCCCATTGTTTAATGTGACCATGCTCATGTTTTGAAGATAGAATTAAACCTACTGTTTTATGCTTGTTTTGAGAAATGTTTTGATGATTTATGTGATCCCATGAGATAGATCTATAATTTCAAAGAGATAGAAGTTGTTGAGAATATGATATGCATTATTTATGCTTTTAAAATGGGATGAGAATGATTTATGTTTATGCATTGAAAAACAGTAGGTAAATGATGTTTAAAAGTGTATATTTGCATGAGATGAGATTACTATTATCGGTTATAAGTGGTTGACCAATAGGATGAGAAGTGCACTATAATATACAAAATTCGTACATACTCTTCGGTTCGGGCAATAGGGTAGTGACATCTCGTTCCGAAGTGAGAGTGTGGTGATGAGAGATTCCACCACGGTAGGTCTTGATGAAGTGAGATTTCATCAAGCTTTGTGGCGATGAGAGATACCGCCATGCGAATTTAGTGATGTGAGATTCCACCGAGGTAGGACTTTACGATGTGAGATTTCGTCAAGCTATTCGCTTATCTGAGTAATGTTGCTAAAATGCCAATATATGAGATTCACATGTACCTTGATTATAAATGGTTTTATGAATTGTGTTTTGCATATGAAAACATCTTTTGAGAAATGCTTTATGAGAAACAAGCACGAGTAGCTTTGCCTTGAGATTTTGCATTATGGTTAATACATGATATAGATGGTACATGTGGTTTTAATGATGTGGTTTTGCTTTGAAAATGGTTTCAAGCATGAGATAGAATGAGCATGATGAAATAGAGATTTCTACTTGAGAAATGGTTTTAATATGCATTGTTGTTGTTCGTCTATTTTGAGCATCCCTCACTAGACATTATTGCTTATGCTCTATTTTTCCAACAATGCATAGAAATAGCACATTTTGGTTAGCAAGGAAGCAAGAAGGATTTCAAGGAGTGATACAAAGCTCAAGTATGGTTTTTCGTTTTCCTAGTAGTAATAATTGGTAATGGGAGGATGCCTTAAAGTTTTGGGAGAGTGTGTTTTGAAACTCACTGTTTTGTGGCAAATTTGTGATGCCTATGTTGACTTGTAAATGGCCTTTGGTATTTGGTTTATGCTTGGTAATGCATTTTGGTATCTTACTTGGCTTATTTTCTAGGATGCATGCCTATAGTTTGCTTATGTTGATAATTGCCATGGAATGATGTTGATCATGCTTGAAAAGATTGAAGATTGGTGTTTGAATATGTTATATATAAGTTAGAAGCATGCATGGATGTTTATGGTTACTTAATAGTGAGAAAAACCAGCAAAAAGTGACATTTTAGGTCAGGCGTTTCGATACGCCTAAGGTTGTATCGAAATGAGGTCTCTGAAATAGGCATGGGGTTTCGGAATAGGACATGGTGTATCGGAACAGGCTCGTGAGGTTTAGCTACTAGAATTTGGTGTACTGGAACGCTTTGGAGGGTGTTTTGATATAGGCCCATGTTCCAAAACACTGGGTCTTGTTTGGAAACGGGATGTTTCGATACAATGCTCTGTGTACTGAAACACCAAGTTGTTAAAAGTTTTGATTCTTTACGTTTTAGTCCATGAATGTTGTGGATGCAATTAAATGTACTTGAATGATTGTTTTGAGCTGGGATTTGATAGAGTGGCATGTAATGTAACTAATTAATGGTTGGTAACTTAAACATTGAATAAGTCCATGAAAATGGCTAAAATTACAAAATAGTCCCTAAAATGTTATTGTATTCAATTGAGTGCTTAATCGATTATTGTTCGAGATGATTGTTCTGCAACGAGTCTTTACACTTAGGGTAACAATATGCATCTATACAAGATAAAAAGAAAAAAATAGGGTTTTCATGTTTACTTCAATATTCCCCGTGTGACTCGTTCGGTTCAGTGTTTCACCTAGACCATGTCGAGGGGTTACATTTGGTGGTATCAGAGCCAAGTTTCGAAAGAATTAAGATTTAAGGTTGGTGTGATATTTTTGTTTGGATGATTTGTTAACGATTTCTATACACGGTGGTTGTTTATGATATGATATGATGGTTGTTTGCTTTCTGTGTGTGATGCACAGTGTTTGATAACATGATTTATGGTTGTTATGTGTTGCTGGGGGAGAGATTAAGGGTACCCATTTCCATATTACTATTAGCATAAAGACGATTTTGGTTTAAAAAAAACTTGAGCTCATTGGATTCTTACTTTTGGTTGGCTTAACCGATTTATTATGGTATTATCATGTTTTAGATTTGCACACTAATGGAGATAAGACTGAGACGATAGCTTAGGATTGGTAATCGTGATGTTGCGAATGAGAGTGTTGAGAATTTGCCGCCCCCTCCACTTCCTCCTGGTTGTGATGGAGCTGGTGCGGAAGCTGGTACTGGAGGTGTTGGACCTCAAGTAGCGCAAGGGCAAGCTGCTGCTGATATGACACTATTGATTTGCACATTGTTTCGATACAATGCTCTGTGTACCAAAACATCAAGTTGTTAAAAGTTCTGACTCTTTACGTTTTAGTTCCTGAATGTGTAGATCCAATTAAATGTACTTGGATGATTGTTTTGAGCTGAGATTTGATAGAGTGGCATGTAATGTAACTAATTAATGGTTGGTAACTTAAAAATTGAATAAGTCACTGTAAATGGCTAAAATTACAAAATGATCCCTAAAATGTGATTGTATTCATTTGAGTGCTTAATCTATGTTTGTTCGAGATGATTGTTCCGCTGCGAGTCTTTACACTTGGGGTAACAATATGCATCTAGACAAGATCAAAAGAAAAAAATGGTCATTTATTGAGGTAAACCTCCCCGGTTTACTTCAATATTCCATGTGTGACTCGTTTAATTCGGTCTTTCACCCAGATCGGGTCGAGGGGGTTACTGTTGAGTGGATCGATTGAATGATCAAGAGCAAGACGGGGTGAATTGGGATTTAAAAACTTTGTGGAGTAAAAGGGCAATTAAAAAATGAAGAACAAAGGATTTTAGAGTGGTTCAAGTTCCAAATGAACTTTACATCCACTACCTTAGCTACCACTAAGGATTTCAACAATTCACTATTTGTTCTTCCCCTTTTGAAGGCTTAGGAGGTAACCTTTACACAACCGGTCAAATTTTCTACCCAAAATTTGACCAAACCCTCACAAATAATCAAAGAAGAAATTGGACAAGAAGTATATCTCTCAAATACAAATTTGTCCCTTGAAATACAACACTCAACCCAAATTTGAAAATAGAATAAGAATTGGATACAACACAATTTTGGAATTAAAAGAGATTGGAAATTAGGCACACTTGAGGTTGGATTTTTGCTTGAATGTTAATCTTTAATGCAATAGTTGTTGATGTTCTTCAAAGAGCTTCAATTTATACATCCTCTATTAATTCTAGTCGTTTGGGTGGTTGGGGAATTGAATAGAGTCGTTGGGACCCTCTCTTTCCACCATAAATGCACTTCTGCAACTATCTGTATCGGTATACGGGGAGTCGTATCGATACATGTCTCAAAAAAGAAAGAGTCGTTGTACATAATAAAGAGCAGGTATCGAAACACACGTAGGCGTATCGGTGCGGCACATGGAGTGTATCGAAACGGATAAGACCGTATCAATACCTTTTTCTCAACTTAGCTCATTGGAAGTTTCCATTTTGATACGAGGGTTTACCGTATCGATACAGGTCAACTTCCATTTTAAATATTGGTTACCTAACAACTGACACCAACGGTCGAAAGCATTTAAAACAATTCGATTTAAAAGTTCAATTAAAACCATATCGATACGGGTGAAGCCGTATCGGTACATCATTCAAACTATTTCACTTTTAATAGAGGGGCGTATCGATACAGATAGAATCTGTTTCGATACGCTGTTTCGATACGATTAAGAGCGTATCGAAACGCGTCCTTCCAGCAGCCAACTTTGTAAAAATGGTATCGATACGGCTGGAAGCGTATCGATACACCTGGACGGTTTTGAACACTTTGGCCTTGGAACACTTAGAAAATATTTGGAGTTTGAGTTTTTCAAATCAGTTTTAAAGTGTTGGTGATTTAAAACTTATTAAGGGGACTTAGAAAACAATTTCAAGTTTTTCAATTTGATTCTTAAGAACTCAATTATATCAAAATAAAACATAGGCTTCACAATCTCCCACTTTTTGATATAACAAAACAAAAACTTGAAATTTTTGACATTTTGAAAAACTTTGCAAAATTAACTCCCCCTTAATATGAGCTAGGTAACTTTTAAGTTGAAAATCAAAATTTTTAAGTGTGTGAGCTTCCCTCTCCCCCTTTTTGTTACATCAAAAATAATTGTGACAAAGTAAAGTACATAACATGGGGCAAATGTATAAATATGCAAGCAACATAAATATCATTAAGTTCAAAATAAAGCATAACATCAACTTAAAAATCCAACATAACAAAAAATCAAAGCATAGGTTTAAAATAAAGCAAACTTAATCCTAAAAACATGAAACAAAAGTGCATAAATAAAATATCCTAGATGATATGCATGGAATGCAAGGAGAAGCTACTAGGCATCATCAGCGCCTTCTTCATCATCTTCATCTTCATCCACAATTGGATCATCATTCCTCATGCTATTACACCACTCATCATGGAAAGCGGTGAGAGAGATGTTCATAGAATTGTGATCGCTTTCAAGAGTTATGAGGCGATTCTCCACATTCGTCAAACGAGTATCAATCGTTATAAACCCCGAAGCCATCTCCGTACGCAATCCCATGAATTGCGCATTAAGGAAAGTCATTAGAGCATCCATGGAAGGTTGAGGAGGAGGTGGAGGAGCTTGAGGAACTTGTTCACCTTGAGGATTTTTAAATTTTGTCGCTGCCTCGGTAGGAAGCTCAGATAGACGTAACCAACTACCATTAAAATAATGGAACTTACCCCGTGCAAGAGAGCATTCATCAATGGGATCGGTGAGGGGAGTTGGGAAGTCATACGTGCAATCAATATCTTTTTGTATAAAGAAATAGCTTAGGGTCGTACCATAGGTGAAGGAAGTGACAAGAGTGGTGTGGCGATGTTGCACAAGATAAACGATCTCACGGAAGCATCGAATCCAAAAGTCAACCACTTGATGGATAGTAGAGTACTTTCCTCCGGAAGACCTAAGCCACCAAGAAACCATCAAATGGAGGATCTGATCTTGAGCATTTAAGGCGGTGACAGAACCACTAAGAATATGGCCTAAAGCATTCTCATCATCAAGGCCTTCATCCTCCAACTTAAAAATCTCACAAATAGATTTGACGTCTAGAGAGATTTTCTTTCCCATGAGATAAGAATTAACCGCGGTAACAACCACATCATGATTAGCAAAACATTTGGCATTAGCATAAAAGATTAAAACCAAAATATGAAAATAAAACTCGGGAATGAAGAGAAAATCCATAAACTTCCAACGTTGGAGCAAAGGTAGATATTCAAACTTGAATCGCTCCGAGTCAAGAAATGGGATAGAGATTACCCTTTCCGGACAAATCTTGTAGTTTTGGAATTGATGAAAATATGTGAGAGCTCCTTGGGTTTGGAAAGAGTGTTGATAGATTTCGGTGAGATTCGGACGAGCACCCTCTCCGGTGTTGGAAGTTTCATCGGTTTCATTAAGACGTGATCTCTTCCTAGAAGGAGCCATGAACTAGAAAACAAATGTATGCATTAAGATCTCTTTATTCAACTCATTGGAAAATCAAGGTAAAAAATATTTTACCAAAGAAATTTTGAAAAACAAGTTTTGTTAAGAAGACAAACATAAAAACAAAACAAAAAGTTTGAAAATGAAAATAAAAAGAAAAAAAAAAGAAAAAGAAAGGGTTTTACCTTGATAGTGATTAGAGAAGAATGGAAGAAAAGCCTAGCACCAAATTGATGAAAAGAGCCTTAGAGCTTTGCTTGATGTGAAACCCTCTTGATGTTTTTGAGTTGTGGTGTGAAAATATGAGGGAGGAAGAGGCTATTTATAGGCTGAAAATGGCTAGGGTTTTTAGGGTTTTCAGAATTTTAGTTTTGGTAAAAGTTGAAGACTTTAAACGCGTATCGATACGCCTGAGGGTGTATTGATACGGGGGTAAAAATGTAATTCCCATAAAAATGTCCGTTGAAGGATCGTATCGAAACAGATGCAATCCGTATCGAAACGATTGAAGCTCGTATCGAAACAGATGTAATTTGTATCGAAACGATTGAAGCTCGTATCGAAACGAGTTTAACCGTATCGATACCCGTTTAAGGCAAAATGAATTCTGGGAAACTAATGAAGTACGCGTATTGATACGCGTAGGGCCGTATCGATACTCTAAGCCCAGAAATACATTTTAGGCCTAAAGAACAACCATAAGCTCGATTCTAACACCCCCTAAAGGAATGCAAATGATGAATGAGCAGTTCTAAGCATATTTTAATAGAATCATACTCCCCCTAACTATAGGCATGGATATTTTCAAGAGTTACAACACACAAACATGCAATTTCACAAGATCAAGCAATTTTAAGCACAAAAGAGGTCCTAAAAGGTCAAGATAGGCTAGTTAGACCTAACTCTCTCCTAAGGGACCAAAACCGCTCTTTGTCTAAAGGTTTTGTAAATATGTCCGCTAATTGATTTAAGGTGTCAACATACTCTATAACAATATCTTCTTTAAGGACATGATCTCTAATGAAATGATGCATTATTTCTATGTGTTTGGTTCTAGAGTGTTGGATGGGATTTTTTGTCAAACATATGGCACTAGTGCTATTACACTTAAGGGGTATGGTTTCAATTTTAATACTATAACATAAGAGTTGTTTCTTCATCCAAAGGACTTGAGCACAACAACTCCCTAAGGATATGTACTCGACTTCGGTGGTAGATAAGGCTACACTATTTTGTTTCTTATAGAACCAAGATATGAGCATACTACCTAGGAATTGACAAGTTCCCGAAGTACTCTTCCTATTGGTTTTACACCCCCCATAATCCGCATCCGAATAAGCATAAAGGTTGAAGGTGGAGTCTCTAGGTTACCAAAGACCTAAACAAGGAGTATCTCTAAGGTACCTAAAGATTCTCTTAATGACTATAAGGTGAGACTCTCTAGGACTAACTTGAAACCTAGCACACAAGAAAACACTAAACAAGATATCTGGTCTACTTGCGGTAAGGTGAAGAAATGATCCAATCATAGAACGGTAAAGCTTAGAGTCAACATGCTTACCTCCTTCATCTTTCTCAAGCTTTGTAGATGAGCTCATAGGTGTGGCTTGAGGCTTTGCATTCTCCAAGCCAAACTTCTTGAGCATATCCTTTATGTACTTTTCTTGATTGATGAAGGTGGCATCCTTCCTTTGCTTGATTTGGAGTCCCAAAAAGAATGAGAGCTCCCCCATCATGCTCATCTCGAATTCATCTTGCATTAGCTTAGCAAACTCTTGCAATGACATTCGTTAGTAGAACAAAAAATAATGTCATCAACATAAATTTGTACTACTAAGATGTCATTTTTATACATTTTTATAAAAAGTGTAGTGTCGACCTTACCTTTTTCAAAACCTTTTTCAATTAAAAAGTTTGAAAGTCTTTCATACCAAGCTCTAGGAGCTTGTTTTAAACCATAAAGAGCTTTAGTGAGTTTGAAAACACGATTTGGAAATTTTGAGTCTTCAAAATCCGGTGGTTGTTCCACATACACTTCCTCATTTATAAAACCATTTAAAAATGCGCTTTTAACATCCATTTGAAAAAGGTTGAAATCATGATAACATGCATATACAAGCAACATCCTAATGGCTTCCATTCTAGCTACGGGTGCATAGGTTTCATCAAAATATATTCCCTCTTCTTGAGTCTAACCTTGTGCTACTAGTCTAGCTTTATTTCTCACAATGTTACCACTCTCATCTAGTTTGTTCCTAAAGACCCATTTAGTTCCTATGGTAGATTGATTACTAAGCCTATCAACTAATGTCCAAACATTACTTATCTCAAATTGATTTAACTCTTCCTGCATAGCCATAATCAAAAAATCATCTTTCAATGCTTCTTTTATATTCTTAGGCTCTATACATGAGATAAATACAACATGATTCATTAATCTAAGAGAAGATCGAGTGGTTACCCCCTTGGATGGATCACCCAAGATTTCACCATCTTTGACATAGTTGAACTCCCTTGGGTAGCTCACTTCCTTTTCCTCAAGAGCCAAGTCCTTCAAGGCTTAAAGAGGTGGATCTTGTGTGTCCTCTTCTTTTGTTTGAATCTCATCCTCCTTTGAATTTTGTCCTCCATCAAAGGCATTTATGATTCCTACATCATCATCATCACAAGAATCCTTCCTTGGAAGGGGGTTATCATCGAATACAACATGTATAGATTCTTATACTACTAAAGCTCTTTTGTTAAATACACGATAGGCTTTAGAGGTTAAAGAATATCCTATGAAAATAACTTCATCACTTTTTGCATCAAATTTACCTAAGTTGTCTTTTCCATTATTTAAAACAAAACACTTGCAACCAAATGGATGAAAATAACTAATGTTAGGCTTTTTAGATTTTAAAATCTCATAAGGTGTTTTCTTTAAAATTGGCCTAATCATTACTCGGTTAACAATGTAGCAAGCGGTGTTTGTGGCTTCCGCCCAAAAATATTTAGGTAAATTGTTTTCACAAAGCATGGTTCTAGCCATTTCTTGTAAAGTTCTATTTTTCCTCTCAACTACCCCATTTTGTTGAGGAGTTCGAGGAGCTGAAAATTTGTGGTTAATACCATTTTCATTCAAAAATTCATTAAACCCTAAATTTTGAAACTCGGTTCCATGATCACTTCTAATATGAGAAATTCTAAGTTCAAGATCATTTAGGGTTAGTTTTGAAAATGTGATGAATTTTTCTAAAGCCTCATCTTTAGTACTTAAAAATAGAACTCAAGTAAACCTAGAAAAATCATCTACAAGAACAAATGCATAAGATTTACCACCCAAGCTCATAGTCCTAATTGGCCCAAATAAATCCATATGGATAAGTTGTAAACATCTACTTGTAGAAACATCATTAATGGATTTAAAGGAAGACTTATGATGTTTACCCTTAGAGCATGCATCACAAATTTTATCGTTTGAGAACTTAATCTTGGGTAAACCTCTAACTATAGCAAGGGAAACTAGTTTTCTAAAACACTAATTCTAGCATGTCCTAGTTTCCTATGCCACAACCATGCATCATTTTCATTTTGTGCTACCAAACATGTATGAGATGTATGTATGTCATCTAGATGCACCATGTATATGTTACCTATGCGATGACCTATGAGCATAATACTATTATATTTAATGTCAACAATTTTGCACCCATTTTTATCAAATAAAACATTAAATCATTCATTACACAATTGACTTATGCTCAACAAGTTATGTTTAAGACCATCGACATACAAGATATTTTCAATAAGAATAGTAGAGTGATTACCTATGGAGCCAATACCTTTAATGTGGCCTTTGGAGTTGTCACCAAAAGTCAACACTCCTCCACTTTTTGGCTTTAGATCCATGAATCTACTCTTGTCTCCGGTCATATGCCTCGAGCATCCACTATCAAGGTGCCATGAGTTTTGACTTTGTGCTTTGTCTTTGTAGCAATGCCCCCCTACAAATAAAGATATTAAACTTTTGTTTTTGGTACCCAAATCATTTTGGGTCCATGAGTGTTATCTCCCAATAACTTGGTTCCCTTAGGAATCCAAGATGACATAACAACAATGTTATTAGATTTTACAAGTTCCTTAGGAACCCATACACTTCTAATCCCTTTAGTTCTATTATGTCTAGGAAAGCTACCTTGTTCGTAGTAATTATTCTTTTTCTTAGGTTGGATTGTTTTAGAGGATTCACATATTTCATGCTTCACACTACCAACATTTTTAAAAGACTCTTTGAGCTTGTTAAGCTCACCTAACACCTTTTGGTGTTCACTATTGCATTGAGAAATAGGATTATTAAGGTCAACATTTTCATCTTGGAAGAATTTTAGTTCATCTTTCAACCCTAAATTCTTTTTCTCTAATTTTAAATTAGCTTGAGAAAGAGAGTCATTTTTATCTTTTAATTCCGAAATGATTTTCTTATTCCTAATGACCGACTCTTTGTATTTCTCTTCTAATTCATCATAGACCTCTTGCAACTCATCATATGCATCATTTAATTCATCATATGTAAAATCTAAAGATGGTGAGTTAGAGGTTACCATGGAGGAATCTTCCTCAAGTGACATGAGGCAAAGGTTGGCCACTTCTTGTTCGTCATCCTCGGATGACTCCTCATCACTCCAAGTAGCAAGCTTAACTTTGAGCTTCTTCTTCTTCTCAAAGCCCTTCTTCTTGAGTTGAGGGCACTCCGAACGAATGTGGCCGGGTTTATTGCACTCGAAGAAAATGATTTGATCCCTCGCTTTTTCTTTGTTTTTACCTTTGAAGTCCATCTTCCTTTGAATTTTTCTTCCATGATTGGACCTCATGAATCGAGAGAAATTCTTGGCTATCATAGCCAATTCTTCAAGGTCGTCCTCCTCACTAGAAGAGCTTTCCTCAAGTAATAAAGCTTTGAGGGATATTCCCATTTTCTTCTTCTTTTCTACCTCTAGCTTCTCTACTCTCTTCTCTTCCTTCTTCTTCTCTTCTTCCCTTCCTTGCTTCATAATCTCATGAGTGAGGAGAGAACCCACTAGCTCATCAAGCTTTAGAGTCTTCAAAATTTTGGCCTCTATGAAAGTGGTTCTATTCTCATCCCAAGATTCAAGAAGCAAGTAAAGTAGCTTCGAACAAGCTTGTCTTCTGGTATAGTCTCTCCAAATCCTTTAATCCCATTGACTATGGTAGAGAAGCGATCAAACATCTTGGACACCATCTCATTGGGCTCCATCTTGAAATTCTCACAACTAAGATTGGGAATTCCAATCTTAGTTTCCTTGACATCGTTGGTTCCCTCATAGGTGGTCTCAAGAGTATCTCATACTTCCTTGGTACTCTCAATGGATGAGACTTTGGAATAGATGTCGGGTCCAAAGGAGCAAAAAAAGCATGTGAAGAGCCTTGTCATTTATTTGAATCTTCCTTCTTTCATCTTCACTCATCTCTATCTTTTTCTTCAACACCATATTTCCTTCATTGTTTTGCTTCAATGGAATGTAAGGACCATCTTCAATGACATCCCACACCAAGTAATCATTGGACTTGATGAAGAGGCGCATCCTATTCTTCCAAAAGGGATAGTTGTCACCATTGAAGAATGGTGGCTTTGTGGTGGATTGTGACTCATACAAACTTCAAAGAGGTAGGCTCTGATACCAATTGTTGAGTGGATCGATTGAATGATCAAGACCAAGAGGGGGTGAATTTGGATTTAAAAACTTTGTGGAGTGAAAGGCCAATTTAAAAATGAAGAACAAAGGATCTTAGAGTGGTTCAAGTTCCAAATGAACTGTACATCCACTACCTTAGCTACCACTAAGGATTTCAACAATTCACTATTTGTTCTTCCACTTTTCTAGGCTTAGAAGGTAACCTTTACACAACCGGTCAAATTTTCTACCCAAAATTTGACCAAACCCTCACAAATAATCAAAGAAGAAATTCGATAAGAAGTATATCTCTCAAATACAAATTTGTCCCTTGAAATACAACACTCAACCCAAATTTGAAGATAGAATAAGAATTGGATACAACACAATTTGGGAATTACAAGAGATTGGAAATTAGGCACACTTGAGGTTGGATTTTTGCTTGAATGTTTGTCTTTAATGCAATAGTTGTTGATGGTCTTCAAAGAGCTTCAATTTATACCTCCTCTATCAATTCTAGCCGTTTGGGTGGTTGGGGAATTGAATAGAGTCGTTAGGACCCTCTCTTCCCACCATAAATGCACTTCTACAGCTATCCGTATCGGTACACGAGGAGTTGTATCGATACCTGTCTCAAAAAAGAAAGAGTCGTTGTACATAATAAAGAGGGGGTATCGAAACGCATGTAGGTGTATCTGTACAAGACAGGGAGTGTATCGATACGGATAAGACCGTATCGATACCTTTTTCTCAACTTAGCTCATTGGAAGTTTCCGTTTCGATACGAGGGTTTACCGTATCGATACGGGTCAACTGCCATTTTAAATATCGGTTACCTAACAACTGACACCAACGGTCGAAAGCATTTAAAACAATTCGAATTAAAAATTCAATTAAAACTGTATCGATACGGGTGAAGCCGTATCGGTACACCATTCAAACTCTTTCACTTTTAACAGAGGGGCGTATCGATACAGATGGAATCTGTTTCGATACGCTGTTTCGATACAGTTAAGAGCGTATCAAAACACGTCCTTCCAGTAGCCAACTTTGTAAAAAATGTATCGATACGGCTGGAAGCGTATCGATACACATGGACGGTTTTGAACACTTTGACCTTGGAACACTTAGAAAATATTTGGAGTATGAGATTTTCAAATCAGTTAAAGTGTTGGTGATTTAAAACTTATTATAGGGACTTAGAAAACAATTTCATGTTTTTCAATTTGATCCTTAACAACTCAATGATATCAAAATCAAACATAGGTTTCACAGTTACATTCAAGAATCAAGAACTCTATAAATTCTCTAGAGACATCGAGCTTAAATATTGTTTTCAATGCTAGTAGTTGATATGAATTTGATTATTGTTATTGAAATTACTGCAATTTCGATTCTATGTAGTTCAAGACAATCAAGGTGAAGAATTACTTATTCCACCGGAATTGAATAAGTTAAAGAACAAAGGGGTTGTCATCCAAGAGCCGTAAAAGCTTCAGAAATCAAGGTGAGTATGGTCGAAGTCTCGAGAATAGGCTACGTACTTTTCCCGATTTTATTGATATTGACTTTTGTCTCGTTAACATTGTGTCTAAGGATATCGCATCAAATCTCATAAGAGATTAAATTGGTAAGCATTGGTAAATTATAGTATTAAATTGTTGAGTATAGAAACATTGTCATTGTCATCGGACATATTGAAGCATTGGAAATAGATTATTGAGAATTGAACATCGATATTGTCATTACTATAGTCATTGTTATAGATATTGTCATTGAAATATTGTCATTACTATAGTCATTGTTATAGATATTGTCATTGAACATTGAAATTGATATTGTTATTATTATCGAAGCATTGGTCTTGAAACATCGACCATTGATATCGCTATTGAAAAATATTGAACATCGGCATTGCTATTGAACCTTGGATTCGAAAGAATATTGGATACAATTAGCATGCCATAGAATTCATGAGCTCATTGGTACAGGTGGACTACGGTCCTTGTCTATGGCCTTTATTGTTGCAAAGCGGAGGGATGTTTATGATGTTGTTCAATTGGTGATGTGGAGCAACTAGACCATCCATTGATTTGGCGAGGCGTAGAAATTCATGTATCCACTATCTTGATTCGATCCAAGGAATGTTGTTAAAATAAGTTAATATTTCCATTGAACTTCATTTGTTGTATTGTTATTGATAAAACATGATTTGGAATGCATCTCATTATTGTTGTTATTATTTATGACTACCTCACTATGCAAAGTATGCCTACTGCATTTCATCTCATGCGTTTCAGGTTAAGGAAGCCATCGTAGTAAGATCAGGGGACGTTGGAAGTTTTGGCAAGTCACTACAAGCTTAAAGTAATATGCTTTATCCCTACAAACTCATAGTACGGTGGAAAAGTTGTTATACTAGTTACTTTAATCCTTTTTGCTGTGTATATGTTGCTTATGGCATGTATAAGTGTTAAAATTCCTAAAATGTTGTTTTGTGATTGGCTAAAAGTGGTAAAACATGCATATTTGGCCCCCAAAGGTGAAAACCTAGTAAATGGATTCATATCGTTGTGAAATTCGGCATGACAATAGATTATGATGTTATAAACTTGTCTGTAAATTTCATAGGATTTGGACGTTGTTGGATAGGTCGAATTGATTATAAATCAGATCAAATCTGTCACTACAATGCAGGGCGTATCGATACGGGTGATGGCGTATCGGTACGAGTGTGCATATTTGGACCAAGTCAACGTTGGTCAACAAGGCGTATTGATACGGCCTTGGGTGTATCGGTACGAAAAATTAACACTGGAATTTATGCATCGGTACGGTTTCAAAGTGTACTGATACTAGTCCATTTGTACTGGTACAACTAAGGTTGTACCAATACAGATTTTGGTCACTGAAATTTGAAAATTTATAAAATGTGCATAGAGTACCGATATGGCCTCTCGAGTATCGATACCGATACAGGTAATTCAGTTATAAATTTTTGGGATAATTTTGTAAGATTACAAATTGGTCAATGTTATTGATTGGCCTAATCGTTGGGTTAAATGGGTTTTGATTAACATGAAAATTTGCATGTACCATGTTTATAGGTTGAATTTCATTGTGGGCAAGTTAAATTTAGTAAAGGACCTCTAATTTATTGAATTTGCATATTAGTCCCTAAAACTTATAAAAGTTTAAAATTAGTCCTAAACTCGAGATTATCATGTCATAGCGAACCATCGTTTTAGGGTATAGACTTAGTAATGTAATGAGACATCAAAATAAACATTTCTTGGATTTTAACTTACTAAATCACTTAACAAAGATTAAATTTATTGTACCGATTATCGTATTAAACTTCGGTAACATACTTCGACCCGGTTCACCATCAGGCCGGGAAGGTGGTGTTACATTAGTTCTACAAGTCTTAAGTTCTGGCCGTTGTCTCAGTTGCATGGACGCTTTATATCACTTGGACAGGTGTCGTGGTTGGAATGTCGTGGAGTTATGATGGGATTGCTACGATTCGACGTCATAGGTTTGCATAGCCATCGATGGTGATCACAAAAACTAACACGTGGTCATCGAACATTGTTCACCCAGATAACTCCACAGTTCGTAGATTGCTCCTGTATGTTAGCCTTGCAGAGGGGGATTGCCATTCGTTGGCTGCTTGTTTGCCTTCACAATTTTAATGAGCGAGAAACAAAACAAATGAAAATGGCCCAGATTCAATGTGTGTTGTGTGGAAGCAGAGCATGGTTTCTGGAAATTTGTAGTAGAGAGAGATAATTAAAGGCTATACATTTCTTCATGTAAAAGAATTAATTTA
Organism: Hibiscus tridactylites; assembly: GCA_958450335.1. Lineage (NCBI taxonomy): Eukaryota > Viridiplantae > Streptophyta > Magnoliopsida > Malvales > Malvaceae > Hibiscus > Hibiscus tridactylites. Next base: position 49,091,903 of record OY288289.1, on the reverse strand, counting down.
ATTTTAAAATTTTAAATATTATACTATTTAAAAATTGAAAATAAAAAATAACGTTTTTTTTCATAGAAAAAACTGCAATGCTCTTAGCAACTACTCACTTTGTAATCGCCACCTATAACACTTATTTTAAATGTATTTTTCAAACGTGATGTTAAACTTGATGGCATTGGCATAATGATGGAGGGTGGGCTATATTATTATTATTATTGGAAGCCCATCATATTCCTTCTGGATATATGCCTGTTCTTTGTCTGCTTTGTTTTCTTAAGCCCAAACTCTTACAACGCGTACATTCATCTCGGGGCAACCTGAATATATTGATTAAATTTAACCTCACCCTTACGTTTTATATTCTCTCAATTTTCTTTCCACCCGTTTTTTCACCCATAATAATGGAATCACAGTATCCTAGTCAATTTGAATTTTATTTAGTTTTCATTTTCATAATGCAAAAAGTGACTCATTTATATTTAAATAGTTAAAATAACTTAAAATATTATAATAATTCATTCAAAAAAATAAAAGACAAAATGACAAAAGATGCCCCAACGTTTGTATGTTTTGTCATTTGACCTCCTAATTCTTTTTTAGAGCAAACAACCCCCAACGTTTTATTTTGGTCCAAATATGTCCCTCTTTGGATGGAAACCGTTAATCAACTGACAGTCAACGATTGATGTTTATTGGACTTGTCACGTGTTAAGATCCACTGAAGTGTCAAATTTTTTTAAAAAAATTATTTTTTCATACCCTTCCTGATGGTGACATATGGCCGAACCTGATGTTGACACATGGCGCATCTTATGCGGTTAAAATTAAAATATAAAATATCACTATTTTAGGGGCTCAAACTATGGACAACCAGGAGGATTAGCACGCACAAACGACCAGGTCAACCCATTTTCTTTGTTTACCTTTTTCCACATTAAATATAATTGTTGTTTGAAATACTAATTAATAAAAATTTAAATAAATATAATAAAAACATGTGTTCAGAATGAAAGTGTTATACACGAATCGACAGTACTATTAAGCCTAACCCCCCAAAAGCTTCTAAATTTCAGTCGCAAAACAAGAAAGAATTTTTGTAATAAAAAAATTTGAAATTATTTTTTTAGAAGAGGAGCATTCGATAGTAAAAAAGGAAAATTCAGGATTTTTACTGATTATTGGAGGCCCTCGTCATTCGAAGGTTAGTATCTTATTTTTAAAAAAATTATATTTAAAAATTTAGGTATTTTAAAGATTAAATGAACGAGTTTTCAGAAGAAAGATATATGCTTATTATTATTTTTGAATCCCTAAATTTTTTGTAGTTATTTTTTTTATCATAAGTGGTCCTCCATGTTTTATTTAGTTGTAGTGGTCCATGTATGTTGAAATTGTGATCACCATTCACTATAGCTTTTTATAAGTTCATTTTTATTCAATATTTAAATTACTAAGTGGGTATATTATGTAAATTTTCTTTGTGTTCAAGGAGTGAGTGGATATGAATTTCATAAATAAAAACTAAACCAGTAATAAAATTTTAAGATTAATAGTTTTTCAAAAAAATAATAAAGAAGAGATAAGGTCAGTACAAAAGAACAATTTTAAAGTGATGACATAAGAACTAGGTTCTTATATGTTAGTGAACATGGTAAAGAGGGAAACATACATACTTTTGGCATCTAAAAATAATCAATAATTATGTCTTTATATACTATTTTAGAAAAAAAGTTTCTATTGTATCTAAGAATAAAATGGGCATGTATAACTGTAAATTTTTATTTTTAATTTCACAAGCAAACTGAATCTATCTCGATCCAGACTATAGAAGAAGAAAACAATTAATTGTTCTTTTCATTACATTGAAAACACTTATGAATCAACCCATAACATAAGCCAAAAACCATGCTACTAGGCTATGCAAAGCTCCACCTGCCCATTCCATAATAAAATTAATTAGACATAAAACAATTTACATTTAATTTTTTTTATTTTAATACCAATATGTTCTTTCTATGTTTTATTGCCATTATGTCATTTTTTAATCATACAACTCATTAAGCTGTTGAACTGTTTGTATTATAATGTAGATATAAATTAAAGTGGAATAAGATTTTTTTTATTTTATTGAATTGCATGTGTCTCAAGATAAAAAATACTTGATGAATTTACATATTGGTGAAGGTGCATATGAGAAGGGTGTTGGTGAGATTTATGGTGATGTTAAGGGTACTTGTAAAGTTGCTGGTGTGGGTGCTTGTCAACATATTATTGAGGGTGTTGAAGATATTAATGTTGCTTGTGAGGGTCAAGAATTTAAAGATAAAAGTCGAATTTCAAAAAGAAAATAAAAATGAAGTTGAATTTCAGAATGAAAGTGAAGATTAAGTTAAATTTCAGAATGGAAGTGAAGATGAAGTTCAAAGTGTTGAAGATGTTTACTTTAGTAATGTTAGATATTTATCTAATAGTGACGATAATGAGGAGATGCACTCTGCCATAGGGAAACTAAGAAGGGCAGAAGATAAAGTCAAACAGTTCAAAAATTCTACTATTGAGAGTGGTAGTGTTAGGGTCTGTTCGATTTTAGAAAATATTTTTTGTTTTTACTTTTTGTTTTTATTTATAGAAACTAAATTTCTTTTTTAGTTTTCTAAAAATTAGAAAACATGTTTGGTTAATAGAGATCGAAAATTATTTTCAAAAATGAAAATAGTGAAAATGTGTTTGGTTTATAGTTTTTCAAAATAGGAATGAAAAAAATAATTATTAAATAATTAAAATAAATATAGTTAGAAAATATAATAATAATAATAATAATAAATAAAATGTGAGTAAATAAACTAAAGTTTTTTTTAAAAAATGGCATTAGAAGGATTCTAATGTGACCACAACCAGAAAGAATTCCAATGAATTTCCTAGAGGGCCTATGACTCGTGCAAGAGCTAAAATGATTCAAGATGTTGTGGAAAGTTTGCTTTGCCAATGCTGGAAAATGAATGAAAAAATGACAGCAACAATTAGATCTTGCAACGTTTTGAGTTTGTTAGAAAGTTGAAATAAGTTGCATAAGAATTTGCATGAGTAGTTGCATAGTAGTTCATTGTATGAGTAGTTGCATAATAGTTCATTGCATGAGTAGTTGCATTTATGCAAACATTTCATTTATGAAAATACTTCACTTATGTATGTATTTCATTTAAGCATGTAGGTTCATTAATTAAACTAGTTCATTCATTGAACTATTTCAATTAATTCTTTAAGTTTGTATAATATTTTTATCATATTTTGATTAATATTTTATGTGTTTTTAGTGTCATTACACGTTGGGATTAAGAAGGAAACAATTGAAGACTTTTCATCTTCTTCAAGGAGACATGCCATCTTTATCACCATTAAAAGAGAGAGTCTTTTTTAATTCCATGGAGGATGAAGCATTTAGAAGACTTTATTATGCTTTTATTCAGCCAATAAAGTTGGGAAATAAAGAAAGGAAGTGGAAGAGACAGATACACTTAGATGCAAACATGGGCAGATTCATTCCAAGTCATCTACATACACTTTTAAGAGCCAAGCAAGTGGAATATCAAAGGATCCATCACTTGGATGTGTATAAGTCTTCATTCAAGCCTTACTATGTCCAAATTCATTCTAAATTACACAAATGGCCAGCCACACTTGATAGGATTGAAGACAAACCATTGAATTTCATAAATTGGAGCCTTAATGCATTGTTTTGTCCATTCATATTCTTGCCTGCAATGTACTATAAATAGGATGCTCATTTGCCTTTGTAAGGGACCCTTTTTTTATGAAAATATATGAGAGTGTTCTCTTCATTGTTCTTTAAGAACTTTATCAGCTTTCAAGCTAGTCTTATGGTAAATTTCCCTTTTCATTCCATTCTATTTATAGCGTTGGTTCCTAGCTTTCTAGCTAGTGGGTCGCGTTCCACCCTTCCATCATCACTTCCATTTGATTATATTGTTGGTTCTTAGCTCAATTATAGCTAAAGGGTCACCATCCAACCTTCTTCAATCATTTCACAAAGGGTAAGAACGTGTAAGGTTTGGGTCAACATTCACTATCTTGTTGGTTCTTCCTTGTTCCACACCGATTCTATTCCATATATCCATATCAACTTCTATCCATTTTCCCCCTTACATTCTATCTTTCAATCCATAATCACCAACCATTCCAGCACCTATCAAAACAACAACTTTCACCATCTTCATTCCAAATACATCACTTCCACGCTCATGTTTCAAGTTTGCAACTTCATACTAGAATCACGATCGGGCAACATTGCATACGGATTCGGTCATCACACAACCATATATGTATCATTTGGCATCAGAGCTATTTTGATTCAGTAAGTTATGTGTTTCTCTTCCCGGTTTGCATAAAAAAGAAGAAAAAAAGAAAAAGAAAAAAAGAAAAGAAAAAGATAAAAGGGAAGTTTGGTTGTTGTTGGTAATACTCAATTCATAAAATTATTATTTCCTATTGCCTTGTTATTTTCTAATCATTTTACTTTTCTACCTATAGCCTTTTTTCCTTCTAAACTCTTTCTTTCAGCCAATTTCCACAAGCAAACTTGTTAAGCCTTAAGTAAGTTCTCTAAGGACTTTGATAGGAGAACAAGAGCGGTAAAAGGCAAGAGTGCACATCAAGGGTAAAAGCCATCCCGAGTGTAACATGAGTGTGAGTCTTTTCCTTGGAGTGTAACGGTGAGAATTTGTGCTAGTGAGGTTTATTAGTTAATCATGTCTCAAGATTCCGTGAGAAACACTATTGGAGTGTAACGGTGAGAATTTGTGCTAGACAGGTTGTTCCAACAAAGGTTGCGGCCGATGCAAGAATCATTAGATCATTTGGAGGAAAGATCTCCACAAAGGCATAATTCCGATCACGAGTAAGAGTATGAGGGAGAGGTGGATGAAGAACTCATAAACGAGCGAGCCTCCCAGCAAAGTTTGAGGCATCGAGAACCTAGGTACCAAAGAGCTTGGACAAGAGTTGATGATAATCTTAGCAACATCAAAATAATCATTCCTTCTTTCCAAGGAAGAACGGATCCTGAAGCCTATCTTGCATGGGGAAAAAAGTTGAGCACATCTTTGAGTGCCACAACTACTCCGAGCTTAAGAAGGTAAAACTTGCAGCCATTGAATTTACAGATTATGCACTAATATGGTGGGATCAGTGGATATCTAGCAGGAGACGTAATGGTGAACATCCAATTTCTACTTGGAATGAGATGAAGGTTGTTATGCGTAGGAGGTTCGTTCCAACTCACTATCATAGAGAGTTGTTCAACAAGCTTCAAAATCACACCCAAGGCAATCGTAGTGTTGAAGATTACTTTAAAGAGATGGAAGTAGCCATGATCCGAGCCAACATTGATGAGGATCGAGAAGCCACCATGGCCAGATTTCTATCCGGCCTTGATCCTAATATTGCAGCCACTGTTGAGTTGCAACACTATGTGGAGATCGAAGACATGGTTCATATGGCCATAAAGGTCGAGAGGCAACTCAAAAGGAAGGGCACAACTCGTGCCTATGGAGGCTCTTCTCCTAAATGGGGGCAGGGTACCTACAAACAGAAGGCATCCTTTACGCCTAAAGAACGAAGCCTTCCAACAAAGAGTGCCAAACCCATTGCCGAAACTAGTAAGGGAAAGAGCACCACTATGCCAGTTCGATCCCGTGATGTGCAATGCTTCAAATGCTTGGGGCGAGGTCACATTGATAGCCAATGTCCAAATCGCAACACAATGCTCATTCGAGAAGATGGAGAGATCGAAACTGACCAATATGAGGAAGAAGATGATGTTCATATCCAAGAAGAAGAAGAGATGGAACATGCTGTAGATGGTGAGGTTATTGTTGTGAAAAGAAGCCTAAGCGTGCAAGCTATAGAAGGAGAAGATCAACGCGAGAAAATCTTCCATATTTGCTGCCATGTAAACGAAAAGGTATGCTTTGTCATTATTGATGGAGGAAGTTGTACTAATGTTGCTAGTACTTTGATGGTAGAGAAGCTTAGATTGGCAACAACAAAGCATCCTCATCCTTACAAGCTACAATGACTCAATGATGGGGGAGAACTCAAAGTCACCAAGCAAGTTCTTGTGCCATTTTCCATTGGAAAATAAAAAGATGAGGTGTTGTGTGATGTTGTAACAATGCACGCTAGGCATATCTTGTTGGAGAGACCGTGACAATTTGACAAAAGGGCTATACATAATGGTTATACCAACCGTTACACTTTCACCCATCAAACCAAAAAGATCACTTTAGCCCCTCTTTCACCAAAACAAGTCTATAAGGACCAAATCCACTTGAGAGAGTTTCAAAACAGCCAAAGAGAAAGAAAAAGAGTTGAAATCCAAAGAGAGTGACAAAAATGAGGGAAAACAAACCATTCTTTTTGCAAGAGAGAATGAGATCAAAAAGTGTTTGCTTTCAGAGAAATGGGCAGTTGTACTCATGTACAAGGAAAATCTTTTGAAAACTAATGATCTTGATCCTGGTTTTCCATATTTTATTGTCTCTTTATTGCAGGAATTTGAAGATTTGTTTTCGGAGGAGATTCCGAATGGGCTTCCACATATTCGAGGAATAGAGCATAAAATTGATTTCATTCCCGGAGCCATCATTCCAAATCGACCAACATATAGAAGCAATCCAGAAGAAACTAAGAAGTTGCAAAGACAAGTATCCGAGTTAATGGAAAAAGGCTATGTGAGAGAGAGCCTTAGTCCATGTGCCATGCCGGTTTTACTTGTACCTAAGAAGGATGGAACTTGGTGTATGTGTGTGGACTGTCGAGCAGTGAACAAGATAACGGTAAAGTATCGTCATCCTATTCCTAGATTAGATGATATGCTTGATGAATTAAGTGGTTCTAACATCTTTTCTAAGATTTATCTTAAGAGTGGGTACCACCAAATAAGAATGCGAGAAGGAGATAAGTGGAAGACAACATTCAAGACCAAGCAAGGTTTGTATGAGTGGTTGGTTATGCTATTTGGCTTAACTAATGCACCAAGTACATTCATGAGGTTAATGAATCATATACTTCGACCATTATTGGGTAAGTTTTGTGTGGTGTATTTTGATGACATACTTGTGTATAGCCAAACTTTGAATGATCATGCTCAACATTTAAGGTTAGTATTGGATGTTTTGCGAAAAGAAAAGTTGTATGCTAACCTACAAAAATGTACATTTTGCACTAACAAAGTTGTGTTCTTAGGTTTTGTTGTTAGTTCAAAGGGTTTGGAGGTTGATCAAGAAAAGATTAAAGCAATTGAAGAATGGCCGATACCTACTAACATTAGTCAAGTGAGGAGTTTTCATGGACTTGCTAGTTTCTATCGCCGATTTTTTCCCAATTTCAGCACCATAGCCCCATATTTGACCGGAGTTATCAAAAAGAACTCTAGCTTCTTTTGGGGAGACGAACAAGAGAAGTCTTTTTGTTTGATTAAACAACTTTTAACCAATGCACCCTTATTATCTTTACTTGATTTATATAAAGTTTTTAAAATTGAATGTGATGCATCAGATTTAGGAGTTGGAGCTGTGTTATCTCAAGAAGGATGTCTTATTGCATATTTCAGTGAGAAATTGAGTGGAGCAACTCTAAACTATTCAAATTATGACAAGGAGATGTATGCTCTCATAAGGGCATTATAAACGTGGCAACACTATCTATGGCCTAAGGAGTTTATCATCCACACGAATCATGAGGTGCCGAAACACTTGAAGGGACAACACAAGCTTAATAAGAGACATGCCAAGTGGGTTGAATTCCTAGAAACATTCCCATATGTTATCAAATACAAGAAGGGTAAGGAAAATGTTGTTTTTGATGCTTTATCAAGAAGGTATACTCTTATTAACCTTTTGGATTCTAGATTGGTAGGTTTTGCCTTAATCAAAGAGCTTTATGAATCTGATTATGATTTTGGTGAAATTTACAAAGCTTGTGAAAAAGGAACATATGAGAAGTTTTGTAGGGTTGATGGGTATCTTTTCAAGGAAGGAAAGCTTTGTATCCCTCGAGGATCTATTAGAGAATCGCTTATCAAAGAGGCCCATTGTGGAGGACTAATGTGACACTTTGGAGTGGCCAAAACGTACTCTATATTGCAAGAACATTTGCATTGGCCAAAGATGAAACGAGACGTAGAGAACTGGTGTGAGCATTGCATCACATCTAAGAAGGCAATGTCCAAATTCATGCCCCATGGACTTTACACACCATTACCAATTCCAAATGCACCATGGGAGGATATTTCCATGGATTTTGTGCTAGGACTTCCACGCACAAGAAATAACAAAGATTCCATTTTTGTGGTAGTAGACAGATTCTCAAAATTGGCTCATTTCATTCCATGCAACAAGACTAATGATGCTTCCCATATTGCTAATCTATTTTTAAGGGAAGTTGTGAGATTACATGGTGTTCCAAGAACTATTGTGTCTGATCAAGATGTGATGTTCTTGGGTCACTTTTGGAGGACGCTATGGAGTAAGATTGGAACAAAGTTGTTGTTTTCTACAACTTGTCATCCACAAACGGATGGCCAAACTGAAGTTGTCAATCGTGTATTGTCCATGCTTCTTAGGACAATTATACGCAAGAATCTGAGGACTTGGGAAGAGGACTTGCCACATGTTGAGTTTGCATACAATCGCTCCATGCATACCACCACTAAATGTTCTCCATTCGAAGTGGTATATGGTTTCAATCCTTTGACCCCAATTGATTTGCTTCCTTTGCCTATTGATCAATTCAAAAATAAGGATGGGCTAAATAGAGCTGAATTTGTGAAGAAGCTTCACCAACAAGTGCGGGAGAACATTGAGAGGAGAACAAAGCAATATGAGAAGCAAGCTAACAAAGGGAGGAAACGAATAACTTTTCAACCCGGAGATTGGGTTTGATTGCACTTGAGGAAAGAGAGGTTTACAGCCCAACGCAAATCGAAACTTATGCCTAAAATAGATGGTCCTTTCCAAGTGGTCAAGAGGATTAATGATAATGCTTATCAAATAGACCTTCCCGGTGAGTATAATGTGAGTGCTACTTTCAATTTTGTTGATCTATCTCCTTATGATGCAGGTGACGATTTGGGGGCAAATCGCTTTCAAGAGGGAGGGACTGATGTGACCACAACTAGAAAGAATTCCTATGAATTTCCTAGAGGGCCTATGACTCGTGCAAGAGCTAAAATAATTCAAGATGCTGTGGAAAGTTTGCTTTGCCAATGCTGGAAAATGAATGAAGAAATGACAACAACAATAAGATCTTGCAACGTTTTGAGTTTGTTAGAAAGTTGAAATAAGTTGCATAAGAATTTGCATGAGTAGTTACATAATAGTTCATTCATTCCATGAGAATAAATATGCTTGTTGTTGCATTTATGCAAACACTTCATTTATGAAAATACTTCACTTATGTATGTGTTTCATTTAAGCATGTAGGTTCATTAATTAAACTAGTTCATTCATTGAACTTGTTTAATTAATTCTTTAAGTTTGCATATCATTTTTATCATATTTCGATTAATATTTTATGTGTTTTTAGTGTCATTACATGTTGGGATTAAGATGGAAACAATTGAAGACTTTTCATCTTCTTCAACGAGACATGCCATCTTTATCACCATTTAAAGTGAGAGCCTTTTTGAATTCCATGGTTGATGAAGCATTTAGAAGACTTTATTATGCTTTTATTCAGCCAATAAAGTTGGGAAATAAAGAAAGGAAGTGGAAGAGACAGATACACTTAGATGCAAACATGGGCAGATTCATTCCAAGTCATCTACATGCACTTTTAAGAGCCAAGCGAGTGGAATATCAAAGGATCCATCACTTGGACGTGTATAAGTCTTCATTCAAGCCTTATTATGTCCAAATTCATTCTAAATTACACAAATGGCCAGCCACACTTGATAGAATTGAAGACAAACTATTGAATCTCATAAATTGGAGCCTTAATGCATTGTTTTGTCCATTCAAATTCTAGGCTGCCATGTACTATAAATATGATGCTCATTTGCCTTTGTAAGGGACCTTTTTTTGATGAAAATATATGAGTGTTCTCTTCATTGTTCTTTAAGAACTTTATCGGCTTTCAAGCTAGTCTTGTGGAAAATTTCCCCTTTTCATTCCATTTTATTTATAGCGTTGGTTCCTAGCTTTCTAGCTAGTGGGTCACCTTCCACCCTTCCACCATCACTTCCATTTGATTATATTGTTGGTTCTTGGCTCAATTATAGCTAAAGGGTCACTATCCAACCTTCTTCAATCATTTCACAAAGGGTAAGAACGTGTAAGGTTTGGGAAAACATTCACTATCTTGTTGGTTCTTCCTTGTTCCACACCGATTCTATTCCATATATCCATATCAACTTCTATCCATTTCCCCCCTTACATTTTATCTTTCAATCCATAATCACCAACCATTCCAGCACCTATTACAACAACAACTTTCACCATCTTCATTCCAAATACATCACTTCCACACTCAAGTTTCAAGTTTGCAACTTCATACTAGAATCACGATCGGGCAACATCACATACGAATTCGGTCATCACACAACCGGATTCGTATCAGATTCGAACATAGGTTAAAATGAAGTTAAAATTAAAAAAAACATTGTTTTCATATTTTCCATTTTCCTAAAAACTTTTCAATGAATTTTTTTTTATGTTTTTAAATTTTCACTTATTTTTGTTTTTATTTTCTAAAAATCATTTTCTATTTTTCCAACCAAACATGTTTTCATCGTTGTTCTTCATTTTCCAAGAAAATAAAAATAAAAACGGACTACATTCCTTATAACCAAACACACCCTTAGTTTTGGGGAGGAAAATGAAGTTGAGGTTCAGAGTCAGAGGTTCAAGGAGGAAATGTTGGAGTTGGAGCAGATACAATTGGTAATGAAACTGATTACTATGACATGGATGACCATGAAAATCTAATTTCTTTAGATGGTGAGGAACATGAACATGAACGAGGATTAGACAAATTGTCTTGTTTCGTAGTTCCTACACAATAGTAAAATAAAAGCACAAGTGAATAATTGGTTGAGATAGAAAAGTAATTAAAACCCAAGTAATAGAGAAGAGGTGAATCAAGTTGATAAGGCAGGCAGGGTTATGCTGCCACTTAGTGTGAAAACTATGTTGTAAAAGGTATGAGTTATTTTGTGCTGCCAAGATATGCTGCCTCGGCGGGTATGGCGGGCGGAAAACTACGAAAACCTGTCACGCGACCGTAGCAGGTCACTGCCACTATATAGGTGTATTGTCTCGGCAGGTGGGACGGAAAGAGGTCATGGCGGCAAGTCTGGCAGATACTCCAAGTTTGGCAGGATAGTCAACAGTGATCCCTCCTATTTCTAGGTTAGGATGCTCGAGAGCTAACGTGACGTAGGCAATACCTAGCAATCTCAGCATCAACCTAACACAAGCTTGTCATCTCGGTTGGTAATCCCTTTTAGCCGTTGAAACTTGTGGACTAGTGTGGAACCAATTTAGTCACGCCTCAACACTTTGTGACCATACTTAACCCTTTCGTGAGCCTTGCACTTTCGTGCCCAACCAATGGATTCTCTCAAACGACTGGTGTAGAATGATTAAAAGACTGAAGAACAATGGATTAAGTAAACTCGGAATATTTTATTGAAAAATAACTCAAAACCTAAAACAACCATTTCGCACTAGTTACAACATAACCCTAACCCAAATAGAATTTAGAACATGGCGGCAGTGAAGAACACAAGAAAAGTCTATAAAAAACCTAGGATGATTTGAACTAGGAGTACAATTGGTATTTATAGACTCAAAACTAGGTTAAGTCCTCCTTAAAGTAGAAGTCCTCAAAAGTAGCGTTCTATCTTTAATATGGCTTTAAATGCCGACTTCTTTGCGTGGAATATGGACTCTATCTCGTTTGCCTTAGTTCGCAAGTAAGCTTGAGAATTTTACTTTAGCACCCCTGGCCCCTGCTAGAGACGTCGGAAAATCAATTAAACGCTGGCGATAGATTCAGGAGTTTTATCTCTACAGATCGCGCTCTGGTTCTCCCAACTTCTATAATCAGCTGTCTTGGGCAGTAAGGTCGGCAACAACTCTGCTCGGCAGGTATTCGGCAGCAGCATGTCTTCAGCTGAAACTGCTTTAGTACAGCTCGTAAGTTTTCTACTCAACATTGTGTCCTCCGCTCCTCGGTCCCCTCTTTCAGCTGTTAGTACCTACATACAAGAATACACTAAAACAATTTATCTTGTTTACCAAATAAATAATAACTTATAAAAGCAAGGCAGAACAATGAAATATTGTAAAATGTTATGCATGCACCTACTTATGTCTAAAATGTGCTTAAAAATAGTAATAATAAGTGTTGGAATGTGCATGAAATATAGGACTTTCGGACACTTTACACACCCCTAAACTCGAACTATTGCTTGTCTTCAAGCAATGCAACCTAAAATGTCTTGGCAGTGGTTCTAGCATGTGATATTTTTACTTTTCGCGGTTACAAGACTCTCTTCGGCGTATGTTGTGGCTCTTCTTGAGGTTCGGTAGTGGGCATGGCGGGAGATGTGTCGCTTTCTTCTGATTCCGTCTTGAGGTCCACAGGTTCTTCGGCTATTATGTGCTGCTTCCTTTTCCTGGTTCCTTCCTCCGTGGGTGCAGCTAGAGGGATGAATGCCATTGGGATGGTTGTTGTTGCTGCTACCACTACTGTTTCTGGCTTCGGCGGTGGCTGCTCAATCTCCTATGATAGGGAGGTGTCTGCCACTGTGTTAGCTGTGCAAGTAGGGGAAAGATTATGTTGGTGTCTCTTAGGGGAGTCTGCCACTGTGTTGGATGGGGTGGCAGCTGAGTAGGTCGAAAAATGTGTAGGACAGGGCATCTGGCGGTCAGTCTGGCGGGCAGCGGCGACTGGTGGAGTTCTTTGTGCTCGGGCTGCTGCTGCAAGTTCCTCAGGATAGGGTGGCATGGTGCTGCAGAAAATAGGTCGCAAGGGCTTCCTGGGCCTCCCCCACATAATTCATGAAGGTCAACTACTATTGCTCTATCCGTTTTATGCTTTCTAGAAGTGTGTGCAGCAGCGGGAGGACTTCTTTATCTGGAGCAGCGTCAATACTGCCGAGGGCGGCTGGAGTTTCGAATTGTGTTGCTGAAAGTTGGCTCGATGTTACTGGCTCTTTTTCTGCATCGTACATCATCTGAATGCGGACCTTTTTGGTCCAGCCCTCTTTGGCCGTTGTAAGCTCATCTGTGGGTTCTGTTGGGACTCCAAAGTTGGTGCAGAGACTTGTGATGAGGGATGGGAAGTACAGCCTGCCCTTGTTCTTCTTGAAGTAGTTGTAGATTTCTCTGCAGATAATTTCCCCTACGTTGATCGGCCGGTTCATCAGGATACTGTGAATTAAAGCGAGGCGCGGCCGATCAACTATTGAATTGTGGGATGTGGGCAACAGACACCTTTTCACAAATGTGTTCCATAACATAGCTTCAGGCTGCAGGTGACGGCACTGAACAAATCCTACATGTTTTCCCTCCAGCCATGGTGTGTTGTGCTTGCAGTGTTTGGCTTTAATTTCCTCATAGTTGGCAGCCGTCAGTGACTGCCTCCATTCCTCGTGAGGGTTGTCGTTCATATCGAGGTCGTAGTAGCTGTTGATGATAGCATCGTTGAGTTTGACCGGCTCCTTGCGGACGTAGACGAATGGCTTCTCCAGGATGGGCTGATGGGAGTATAATTCCTTGACAATAGTGATGTTCACTATCTCGGGCTGCGAAGCGAACATCTCTCATCCCTTGTAGTGGATGGTTCAGAATACGGCGGGCTCTAGACCATGGTCTCCCATCTGCCGCGTCTAATTGAAGCCTTGTTCCTCTCATACTGCCTGCTTGGAGAATTTTTTCTGTATCTCTCCTCGTCCTCCTTGAAGCAAAACTTCTTATAACTGGGTTTTTGTGTTGATGTTGAGGTCATGTGAACAATTGTACTTAACTGAAACTAGAAATAAAAATTGTGAGAGAGCATGGGAAACAGATAGAAGATAGCAAAAAGGTGAAAGCAAGGTAAAATGAAGTAAGTGAGAGGTGTATGTATAGGAGTTGTCGAGAAGTGTCGGGGCAGCATTAAATGCTCAACGATTTGATTTTCTAGCGCACGTTACGAATTTTTCTGCTCGTTAATTTTGGAGTCGTTGAAGGTCAACTAACTATTATTCGTTGTTGTGCTGGCGGCTGTCTCGGCAGAATGGTGAGCGACCTTCTTGCTGGGTCTCCTTTCTGATCCTACTCTTTTATTCTTAAACCTAAAATAAAAATAATTAAATAATTTTTGAAAATTTAAATTTTTCCTTAAATAACTTAAATTCTAATCCTAATGCCTGAAAAAATAAAATAAAAATTTAAGTTATGTTGGGAGTGCATTTTGGTGCATCTCACAGACATAACCACTTCCTGAGGTGGTTTGGCTTTTTCTTCCCTAGTTGGGGGTCCTCATGTTCTTTCAGATGTTGTGTTATGGGGTCCTTAAGTCTGTCTCTATGCCTGTCGGGACAGCTGCTGCCCTGGCCTATTTCTACACTGATCTTGGCAGCTCCTACATTTGGGCGTCCTTTTCCTTCCTCTAAGGGTTGTAGCATGTTCATTGTCAGTTCCCCGAGTTCCACATCTATAAGCGTTATGTCTGTGGCCAAGAAGGGTCGCCCAAGAATGATAGGGGCTTTCTCGTCGGCCTCACAATCTAAGATGAGGAAGTCAGCGGGGAGGATCAGGTTGCCCACCTTTACCAGGATATCTTTGATCTTTCCCTCCGGTTGCACAAATGAGTGATCAGCAAGTTTAAGCGTTATAGAAGTCAGTTTGGCAGATACGATACCTAGTTTGTCGAAGACGGCCTTTGGCATCAGGTTGATGCTAGCTCCCAAGCATGGATTGACCGAGGGGGTGCTGGTGGGTGCAACCGCCCCCCTAAAATTTTTAAAATCATATATGATTTAGAAAAAATTTAGAATTTTTCTATGTATTTTTTATTAAAAATTTATTTTCGCCCCCCCTAAACTTCTATAAGTTCGCCCCCCTAGAAATTTATAGGTTCGCCTCTCTTAACCTAAAGTACTGGGTCCGTCCATGCTCCCAAGTAACACAGGGCTCTAGTCTCGTGCGTGCTGCCTAGTCTGCATGCTATAGCAAAGCTTCCCGGATCTGTCTGCTTTGGCGGCAGCTTGTTATGCAGCAGAGCCATACACTCTTCAATGACAGCCACTGTCTCGAATTTCTCCTATCCTCTTCTTCTTAAAAACCATGTCTCTGAGATTCTTGGCATAGTTTGGCATGCTTTGTATGGATTCTATCATAGGTATATTGATATGCACATGTTTCAAAATATCTAGGAACTTTTTGAACTAGTGCTCTTGTGGCAGTTACTTGAGCTTTTGGAGAAACTGTGCTGGCAGACGGACGTCTTCTATGTGCTCCTTTCATGAGGGCTTAGTCTTGAGAGAATCATCATTTTCTGAGCCGCTGTCATGTTCTGTTGTTGGGGCGGCTAGTGTTGGTGCTGCTGTGGCAGGCTTGTTTGTCTAGTTTGGTGGCACTTCTGACTATTCTACCATCCTGGGTCCATCTAATAGCTTCCCACATCTTGTTGATATAGCCTTGCAATGCTCATAAGTGGGTTTGGCGGCTTATTGTGAGCTTCTAGATGATGCACCCATAGTTCGACTGTAGTAGATTTCAGTGAACTGCCCAAATTGGGTCTCCAGGTTCTTTATGGCAGCCTCCTAGTTGTTCATCTTCATCTCGGTACTATCCATAAAAGACTCAATTTTTCCATAAATTTATTTGTATGAGCAATAAATTCACCCCTTTGTTTCATAAAAGTTTGCAGAGTAGCTTCTAGTGAATTGTTGTGTTGTGGCAGTTGAGTCTACTGCCGGGACTGGTTCAGCTAGTAGCTTTCCTGGAGCTGTTGTGGGTTGGAATCTGTCTTTGGGTTGCTCCAGGAGAAGTTGGGATGGTTCCTCCAGCCATGATTATAGGTGTTCTGGGCGGGCCTGCTATTCCACTCGTATCCTCCCATATAGTTTGCAGATGCAGTGCAGGAAGAGGAATCGTGGTCGCCCCCACATTTGCCACAGAATGGCTTAACAGCTTTTACTTCATTAACCTTCCCAAGGATTGCACCAGCTCCATCAGAGTGTCGAGGTGGGCATTTACGGAATCTAAGGCTTCTACCTCATTTTCTGTTGTTGGTCGTCTTGTGCCGCCTCGGCGGGCTGTCGGGTACTTGTAATCGTTTTTAGCGGCTATGTTCAGCAGCTACAGTGCTTCTTCTGGAGGTCTGTCTAGGATGATCCTGTTGACCGAGGCATCTATCATCATCCGCGTTGGGTAGTTAACCCCATTATAGAATATAGATACCCGCGTCCAAGCCGGTAGACCGTGAAGCGGACCGTTATTTAGCATTTGTTGATACCGCTCCCATGCCTCGTACATCGGCTCGTCATCCCATTGTCTAAAGGTTGTGGTCTCATTTTGCAGCATATCAGTGGCATTAGACGAGCTGAAACGGCCTAGAAAGTCTTTAAAGAGATCCGTCCATGTATTAAAATATCCGGATGGCTGGTTATTTAACCATTGTTTCGCCTCATCTTTTAGTGAATAAGGAAATACCCTTAGCCGTAGTAAGTCCTGGTGAACCCCATGTATCTTGAATGCTCGGAAATGTCCAGGAATCCTCTTAGGTGTTGCAGAGCATATTCTGTGGCAGTCCCTATGAAGTGCCTTAGTGTGTTTAGCATGTTGAACATGACATGCTTTAGATCAAAATGGTCTGCCCCTATCTCCAGTTCTATTACTATTGGCTCGAACCTTTGGAAGTCATGTTCCAAGTAGTCTCTAGTTGTCCGCACCTGTTGCGTCCTAGGTAGATCAGAGGGATCCTGCTTTTGTTGTTATTGTGGTCCTCTGGGCGGCAAATCATGCTGCCCGCCCCTGCCATTCATAGCATCATTTGGGGGGTCCTGGTTTACCATGGTTTCTTCCTTTGCTTTGCCCTTATCTCCTTTTTTTCTTTAGAATTTTCTTGAGCTTCCTTTTAATCCTTCTCGTTTCGCGCTCGAGATTGTCGTAAATGATAAGGTTTCCCTTAGGGTTGGCCCTGGTCATGCACTTGCAAAGGACATGGTAAATTTTTATTTTGATTAAAATAAAATTAAAAGTGCATAAATTGAATAACAAAATTCAATGTTACCAGTCCCAGGCAACAATGCCAAAAACTTGTAGGGCGTGTAGGTGTTCCCTTTTTTGAGAGCGCAAGTGCACACTCTTGCCAAGTTATAGTATAAAAGATGTCGAATCTCACGAGGATTAGAAAACTTGTCCCATTTCGTAGTTCCTGCACAATAGTAAAATAAAAGCACAAGTGAATAATTGGTTGATGTAGAACTAATGTTTTGATATAATAATTGAAAAATGCTTTGGACTAATTAGAAAAGAATTTAAAACTTGTTTTAAGTCCAAACAACTTGAAATTATGTTTGAGGTATTTTAAGAGGTTTTTAGCAAAGAATTTTCATGTTTTTAATAGCCAAACTTATGTATTCAGAGCACCCGTATCGATACGGTAAACCCCCGTACCGATACCTTTTTGCCCCAGTTTGACCACTGTCAAAACCCGTATCGATACATGCACTTGCCATATCGATACGGATCGGGATCGTTTCGATACGCCAGGTAAGCGTACTAATCCCTTTTCAACCACCCCAACGGCTATTTCCCAATGGCCATTCAAATGTGGACCCGTACCGATACGCCCTCAAGCGTATCGATACGCCTATGCTGGCAAGAGCACAACGGCTAGTTCCTATGAAGGCCGTACCGATACCGTTCCACATGTATCGATATGAATAGCTGCAAAACAGCATTTATGAAGGGAAATAAAGTCCTCAACGGCTCCAATTCATCCCCAACGGCTAGTAACGGCTACAAACTCATTTGGGAGTATAAAAGGGACCTCCAAGCATCAAGAGAAGACTAATGCTCATATTGTCAAATATCAAATGATCAAGAAATTGTCTTAGTGCTTAAATTGTCATTTCTTGTATAGACAAACACTAGTGAGCCAAAATTGTCAAATTTGCTCAAGTGTTTTAGGGTTTAGGTGAGTGCTTAATTGTGCAAACAAACACCTATTAGAGGGTTTTAAGTTTGCTTATTTTTTCTCTTTGTAAAGAGGGTTTTGATCAAGGCTTTGGGTAGAAGCTTGATCGGTTGTAAGGGTTTCCTCATAATCCTAGAAAAGGGGACGAATCAATAGTGGATTGATTGTGAAATCCTTAGTGGGAAGCTAAGGTAGTGGATGCAGACCTTGGTTAGAAGGTTGAACCACTATAAATCATTGTGTCATTATCTTTTTAGCTTCCACAACCCTTCCACCCAAAAATCAACCTCTCCACCACTTGGTGAGCTACATTGGTTGATCGAATCGAGTCCCACACAACTCAACAATTGGTATCAGAGCTTGGCTCAATCGAAGAGGATTAACATCCTACTGAGATGATCCGGCAAGCTCGATCACTATTTCATCAACCGGCTCAAATGGCACAATCAATCGACAAACTGCCTTTCTTTGACGGAACCCACTATCCCCATTGGAAGACAAAGATGAAGTTCTTCATCAAATAAAAAGATTACAAGATATGGGATGTAGTTAAAGATGGTCTGTTCGTGCCTCAAAGAAGCAAAGCGGAGTGGAGTGCCGACGATCGTAAGAAGATGGAGCTAAATTGCAAAGCATTGCACATTCTATTTTGTGCATTTGGTCCATCCATCTATGAGAAGATGTCTTCTTGTGAGAGTGCCAATGAGGTATGGGACAAGCTTGAAGTCACATACGAGGGAACAAATGAAGTCAAGGAGACCAAGATTGGGCTCCTAACCATAGAGTATGAGAACTTCAAAATGGATCCGAAAGAGAACATCGAGAAGATGTTTGATAGGTTTTCCACTATCACCAATGGTCTCAAAGGCTATGGAGAAGCCATCCCGGAGGAGAAGCTTGTTCAAAAGCTCATCTACTCACTTCCCGAGTCTTGGACTCAAAGAGAACCGTCATCATCGAAGCCAAAAATTTGAAGACTTTGAAGCTTGATGAACTCATGGGGTCTCTCCTTACTCATAAAATGATGAAGAAGAACAAAGAGGATGAGAAGAAGAGGGAAGAAATTAGAGCTATGGGAGAGAAGAAAATCAAAAGGCTTGGCATCAATGCAAGTGCCATAGCTCTCAAATCCTCCACTCGCCATCATGTCTACTCAAGTGAAGAGGAGGATGAAGATGAAGAGATAGTTCATCTCTTCAAGAAGTGTGACCCGTTCATGAAGAAAGCATTGAGAGAGCTTGAACGAGAACCTAGAAGAAAGGAGAGGGCAAGCACTTCAAGCCATAAGAAGAAGGCACATGTGGCTACTTGGAGTGATGAGGACTCCACCGACGATGAACAAGCGAACTTTTGCCTTATGGTCATCGAAGAAGATTCAAGGGTAACTTCTAATTCATCTACTTCATGTTCTTACTCTTTTGAGGAATTACAAGATGCCTATGACGATTTGGTTTTAGATTTTAAAGGCCACATTTTGAAAAACAATAAATTGATTTCAAAGTTAGAAGTTCAAAATGATTTGCTTTCTAAAACCAAACTTGAACTTGAAGCAAAACTTGAAGAGTTTGAATTAAAATGTTTTGATTTACAAAAATTGCTTCAAAAAGTTCAAGAAGAAAAAGATTTGATTTCCAAAGAGCTTGAAGAGAAAAACAATTTTGGAAAATCAAATTTTTATGTTAGACAATCTAGTGCCCCTAGATTCATTAAAGGAAAATGTTTTAGAAGTGTTTGGGTCCCAAAAAGACTAACCACTTCAATTAGAAAGGATGACATTGAAAAATGGATTCCTAAGGGGACTAAAATTTGTGCTACTAATGTTCATGGATCCAAAGCAATTTGGATACCAAAAATTACTTGATTGTCTATTGCTAGGTGTGATGGAGATGTTCAACAAGTCAAACATTGAGGGGGAGCTCCATGCACACAAGGAAGAACACTTGAAGAAGGAAGGCTTCACATCCTACCTTGAGTTCAAGTGTTGGTAAAAATCTAGTTGCTTTAGCATTTATTTGTTTTATTTTTAGTTTATTCAACTAGATGATCATAAATGTTGGACTAACTTTTTTTTAATGATGCTTTGAGTAAGGGGAGCCATTTTAAAACCAAATTCTTATTTTTGTCAAAGCTTTTACCTCTATTGTTATTTTTGAACTTAATGTTTTAAATTCTTTTTTATATAACAAAAAGGGGGAGAAATAGTTTGAAAAATTGAATTTTCAATTGAATTTTCAAATGAATAAGGGGGAGCTTTATTTAATTTCATGTCCTTAACTCTTATTCACATTTTTAAAGTTAAAGGGGGAGAACCCAAACAAATTTTTCAAGTGAGTTTTTTTATATCAAAAAGAGGGAGATTGTAGAACTAATGTTTTGATATAATAATTGAAAAATGTTTTGGACTAATTAGAAAAGAATTTAAAACTTGTTTTTAAGTCCAAACAACTTGAAATTATGTTTGAGGTATTTTAAGAGGTTTTTGGCAAAGAATTTTCATGTTTTTAATAGCCAAACTTGTGTTTTCAGAGCTCCCGTATCGATACGGTAAACCCCCGTACCGATACCTTTTTGCTCTAGTTTGGCCACTGTCAAAACTCGTATCGATACATGCCCTTGCCGTATGGATATGGATCGGGATCGTTTCTATACGCCAGGTAAGCGTACCGATCCCCTTTCAACCACCCCAACGGCTATTTCCCAACGGCCATTCAAATGTGGACCCGTACCGATACGCCCTCAAGCGTATCGATACGCCTATGCTGGCAAAAGCCCAACAGCTAGTTCCTATGAAGGCCGTACCGATCCCGTTCCACATGTATTGATACGAATAGATACATAATTGCATTTATGAAGGGAAATAAAGTCCTCAACGACTCCAATTCATCCCCAACGGCTAGTAACGGCTACAAACTCATTTGGGAGTATAAAAGGGACCTCCAAGCATCAAGAGAAGACTAATGCTCATATTGTCAAACATCAAATGATCAAGAAATTGTCTTAGTGCTTAAACTGTCATTTCTTGTATAGACAGACACTAGTGAGCCAAAATTGTCAAATTTGCTCAAGTGTTTTAGGTTTTAGGTGAGTGCTTAATTGTGCAACCAAAAACCTATTAGAGGGTTTTAAGTTTGCTTATTGTTTCTCTTTGTAAAGAGGGTTTTGATCAAGGCTTTGGGTAGAAGCTTGATCGGTTGTAAGGGTTTCCTCCTAATCCTAGAAAAGAGGACGAATAAATAGTGGATTGATTGTGAAATCCTTAGTGGGAAGCTAAGGTAGTGGATGTAGACCTTGGTTAGAAGGTTGAACCACTATAAATCATTGTGTCATTATCTTTTTAGCTTCTACAACTATTCCACCCAAAAATCCACCTCTCCACCACTTGGTGAGCTACATTGGTTGATCGAATCGAGCCCCACACAACTCAGCAGTTGAGATAGAAAAGTAATTAAAAACACAAGTAATAGAGAAGAGGTGAATCATGTTGATAATGTAGGCAAGGTTATGCTGGAACTTAGTGTGAAAACTACGTTGTAAAAGGTATGAGTTATTTTGTGCTGCCATGATATGCTGCCTCAGCGGGTATGGCGGGCGGCAAACTATGACTCTGTCACGCAGCCGCAGCAGGTCACTGCCACCGTAGGGGTGTACTATCTCGGCAGGTGGAAAAAAAGAGGTCAAGGCGGCAAGTCCGACAGATACTCCAAGTTCGGCAGTTTAGTCGATAGTGATCCCTCTTATTTCAAGGTTGGTAATCCCTTTTTGCCGCTAAAAATTGTGGACTGGTGTGGAACCAAGTTAGTCACGTTTCAGCAGGTTGTGACCATACTTAACCTTTTCGTGAGCCTTGCACTTTCGTGCCCGACAAATGGATTCTCTCAAAGTATGGGTGTAGAATGATTGAAAGAATGAAGAACAATGGATTAAGTAAACTCAGAATATTTTATTGAAAAATAACTCAAAACCTAAAACAACCGTTTCGCACTAGTTACAACATAACCCTAACCCAAATAGAATTTAGAACATGGTGACAGTGAAGAACACAAGAAAAGTCTATAGAAAACCTACGATGGTTTGAACTAGGAGTACAATGGGTATTTATAGACTCAAGACTAGGTTAAGTCCTCCTTAAAATTGAAGTCCTCAAAAGTAGCTTTCCATCTTTAATATGGTTTTAAATTTCGACTTATTTGCGTGGAATATGGACTCTATCTCGTTTGCCTTAGTCCGTAAGTAAGCTTGAGAATTTTGCTTCGGCAGCCCTGGCCGCTGCTATAGATGTCGAAAAATCACATGAACGCCAGCAATAGATTTAGTAGTTTTAGCTCTACAAATCGCGCTCCGGTTCTCCTAACTTCTAAAGTCAACTGCCGTGGGCAGCAAGGTCGGCAGCAACTCTGCTCGGCAGGTATTCAGCAGCAGCTTATCTTCAGCTGGAACTGCTTCAGTACAACTCTTAAGTTTGCTCCTCAGCATTGTGTCCTCCGCTCTTCGGTCCCCTCTTTCAGCTATTAGTACCTACATACAAGAATACACTGAAATAGTATCTCTTGTTTACCAAATAAATGATAACTCATAAAAGCAAGGCAGAAATATGAAATACTGTAAAATGCTATGCATGCACCTACTTATGTCTAAAATGTGCTTAAAAACAATAATAATAAGAGTTGGAATGTGCATGAAATATAGGACTTTTAGAAACTTTACAACTATAGTTCGGGGTTTACCAGAAGCAGAGTAATGTCTGGAAATCTACCTCATCAAAGTTTCCTTTACTGAAGAATGCTCTGAAGCCAAATGCTGAAAGTGATCATGTCAGTGAAAAATAAAAGGCTAAATTGGATCTTATTCATGTTTCTTATCGTGAGTTGTACTTCAAATTGTTCAAGGCTCCACAGTACCATCCAAAACCTTCAGAGCCCCATTATCCAAGTTGGTACAACATCGGGAATCATTGCGAGTATCATAATGGAGTTCATGATCATGACATTGAGGACTATTACACTTTCAAGCAACAAGTTCAAAACTTTTTGAACTTAGGAATTTTGGAAGTTGACACTGAAGGTCAATCCATTAAGATAGGTGATTCCTTGATCAGATCCAATGCAACTGGATTGCCCAGAAACCAACAGCTGAAAGGATTCAAGAATAAGAAAAGAATAAGGGGAAAGATGGAACCGATCCAGGGTCAGCAACTCGCAATGAAGAGACCTTGAACAGACATGACCACTGAAAGCCTGAACACATCCATCCAAGAATAAGAAAAGCATAGTTCATTTAGGCGTCGACTAGAAGAAGTTGTCAATTTCTATATGCAAATGATCAAATATTCTACAGAAAAGAGCAAACAATTGATTGAAGAAACAAGTAAACTCACAAGCAGAGTGGTCTTACTTCAAAATTCGATGAGAACATAAGCATGAATGGACATGTCTTGTGCTGGCAAAGGAAATAGATGAAGAATTATTGATAGAATTGGAGTGGCTGAAATTCACTCAGGTTTTCCTTGACCAATGACTAACAGTTGAACCACAAGAGATCTATCTGTAGTTTTAGGACCGTTACAGAATAATACCCTAAACCATCTTGATCGCTTTTACCCGCGAGCATATAGGGTCTTTTGTAAGGGAGGTTAATCGATTTTTTGTATTTGATGCTTGTTTCTTACATGATTTTTCTCAAATGGCAAACATGCATCCTAAAATATTCATTCTCTTCAAGTATATGTACATATTTCTAATTTCTTTGCAAGGCCCCTACTACTCAGTGTATGAATGAATCAGATCTTAATTATGAAATAGAGCAGTCCATATGATTGACGAAGGTAAGTGAAAGCGAAGATGAAGAGGAAGCTGGTATCCCTGAGAAATTTTCAAGGTTGATTGGAAATGAGGAAAATAGATCCTTCCTCACAAGTGAGAAATTGAGATTCTAAATTTGGTTACTTGAGATGAAAAGTGAGAAACAAAGATCCGTTCAACTTTCTCAGCAAAAGCCAAGTGTGATTTGAATGACTGCAAGAATTTAAAGACATCTTCATATGGTCATACCAGGATATATCGGGGGTTAGATTCAGACAATGTTATGCACAAGTTACTCATAAGGCCTAAATGCAAAAAATTGTTTAGTAAAAGCTTGGAAGAATTAGTACAGAAATGTGCAAAGGCAATTTGATGACGACTTCTTCAAGATGGCCAAGTCATTGATAAAGTGGACCAGAAAGGCAATCTTCTTTTGATTCGACCAAGGTAGAAAAAAAAACAGCATTTACAATCATGGGAGATTCATTTCACTGCATGCTAATGTCATTGGGCAGTATATCAGAGAGCCATGGTAACAGAAATAAAGATGGGTGCAAAATTCAAGAATGATTCTCCAAGGATTTTCGGATGTATCAATTGAGGTCCAATTCATCAAAGCATACTTTCGAGGCCACATACGGGAAACTAATGGGTCAGCAAAAGTGGAATTGAAATTTTTCCTAACAAAGTTAAAGTTGTTCAAAATCTTCTCCCTCTGGGAAAAAAAAAGAAAAAAGAAGGAAAAAAAGAAAAAGGAAAAAACAACAAAAAGAAAAAGAAAAAAATAAAAATAGAAAGAAAGAAAGCAAAAAAAAAGGTGAAAAAAGAAAATGAAAAAAAGGAAGAAGCCCAATGAGATTTAATTATTCATCGTAACAAACAGACAAAATATGATTCAATGTTCAAGTTGCTGATAGAGACAATCCAAGAGTATGAGATGAAGAATACCAAGAAGCCCTAGAAAGGTCCATAAGCATTTTTCAAAGTGTATGATTCTGATAACACCAGTTCCAGTTTGGTCATTGATTCTTTAACAGCTTATAAAACTCGATGGGGTGCATTGGACCAACATGATGAGACGTGAAGGAAAGAACCATTTATTATCTGAGCAAAGAATTACCAGTTACAAAATGCGGTATCCACCAATTCAAAAGATGTGTTGTTTCGGTAGCTTGAGGGCTCAAACAAAATATGTTGTATCATTCCGTTTGCGTGTTCTAAAGAATTGATCCTTTGAAATTCTTGGTGGAAACACTAGTGTTGACTAGAAAATGGCTCATTGGCAAATGTTAGTATTAGAGTTTTATATTACTTTAAAGTAATGACAGGCTTCTTGACGAGATGTGCTTCAGATGATCATGAGTTCCTGAACTTTAATCTCCCAAATGAGGATATGATGTGCATAACAGATGATAAAAGGGAACAAACCCATGGAAGATAATGCTTGAGAGAGCATACAATGTCTTTTGCTGTATAAGGCAGATTTATTCAAAAACCTCTACAAACACCATGTTATCCTGGTCGTGATTGATTACCTTACCAAGTGGATGAAAGTTGCTTCCTATGTCGGTATTACAAGAGTAACAACTTGCAAGATGCTACACAAAGATTATTTGTCGATCTGGTTTCCCAAAGAGAGTTGTCAGTGATGTCGCCTCTAATATGAAAAAAAGACAATATCAAAATATTGGTGAACAGTTCAAGACAAATCATCGTAATTCTGTGATTATTTTCTCAAAGACAAATGGGGCAATATTTTTCGGCAAACATAAACACCAAAGGACTATCTCAAAGACTTGGAAAGACCGAAATGAGAAATTATCGTTGACCTTTCATGTATTTCGATCCACAGTGTGCACTTCAATAGGGGAAACATTGTATTCTTTGGTCTATGGATGGAAGCAGTATGACTAATTGAGGTTCAAGTCCCATTGTCGAGTATTGACAAATGTGATATTGGACGATGCAGAATAAGTAAAAGCTTGATAAGGTCAGTTGAATATCATTGAAGAGATGAGACTGAGAGTAATTTGACATAGTTAGATGTACCAAGAAAGAACGATGCGAGCTTACAACAATGAAAGTTTTTCCAAAAGAATTTCGAGAAGCGGTCCAGTGCTTGAAAAGATTTTGCCAAGTTCATAAAGATTTCTGTGGGAAATGGATGCCTAATTGGAAAGAGTTGTACATCAAGGAGACCTCTTTCTGGAGGTGCGTTTATTTTAACCAGAGACGAGCTAATTAATTCGATAAACTCAGACTCGGTCAAGAAGTGTTATGCTCAAAGAATTAAAAAAATAATTGAAAATAAAGGAAAATAAAGAATAAAAGCATAGTGAAAACCCAAAAAGAGCGCTTCGCAAAATGAAAATATCTATGGTGAGAACTCAAAAGGGCGCCTTAGATATCAAAAAAATCATCAAAAGAAAAAGAAACAAAAAAAGAGAAGAATCAAAAGAAAGGGGTTCAAGATGAAAACCTGCAAAGGGCATCCTTAAACCAAAGGGGATTTGAGCTGAAAACCTTAAAGGGCAGTTCAAAAGCATTTGAGATTAGGCATCCGACAAGAAACCTTCTCGAAATCTGCATTTTTGAGTAAATTCGAGGTTGGAAGGCTCTATTTCAGTTGAAAGGTTCCCGTTCCTTTATATAGTGGGTGCCTGGAGCATTGCATTAAATTTATCATGTTTTCCATGACTTGTCAAATTATTCCAATTTATTAAAATAATATTTGAGTCTTTCACTTATCATTTCAACAAACATCTTGCATATAAATCGATTAGATAAAAAGCAAAGGGTTTCGTGGGTATTATTATAATGTACTAATCCTTTAAGTGCAGGTAGAACATGAGGTGACCTCAATACTTGATTAATGATGAAAAGTATGGCGAGGAAAATGACACAACTCAGAGTGTCAGAAAAAAATTAAACAAAGCTGCAAGAAAGTAACATAGACAACCCTGGCGCAAAGAGAGATCATGAGCCATCTTTTGGAGAAAAGTTGGAGCACGACCGATCCATTAAAGGTTCATCCTATTCAAAAGAAAAGATCATTACGTCTGAAGATTGTTACTTCTAAGGCATTGCAAGACAAGAAAGCTTTGTGAATGTTAGAGCAGACAAAGATGATAGTTGGATTCTAGACTAGGGCAATGATGCAACGAACTTCCCAGAAGAATATGTTTTCTTTCGATGAATAGTGCCTACAAGCTGAAGTAACATAAGTGATGATCCCCTTGAAATCATGAAAAAGAGTGTTTTCAAAGAAGTTGAATAAAGACGTAGAAAGAATGGCTTCATAAGAAATGAGTTATCATCAGAACATGAGATTATCCAACGTGAAGTGCGTGATGAGATATGGAAATAGTAGAGCTTATAGGAAGAATCTATGAAAATCAAGTACGAGTTCCTCCAGCCTTATTTAGAGCAAAAGGAAACATCGAGAAATGAAGACAAAGTGAAAACTCACAAGGAATTTTCAAAAAAGAAAAAGAAGAAAAGGAGAAAAATAAAAATCTAAGGTGAAAACCCGAAAGGGCGCCTTGTGAAATAGAGAAAAAAGAAGAAAAATCGAGGTGAAAACCCGAAAGGACACTTTGAGAAAAGCAATCTAAAATGAAAACCTGAAAAGGCGCTTTAGAGCAAAAAAATGCAGAGATCTTGAAGATTGAACCTAAGTGTGAGATGAGTTGCCTTTACAACAAAAGAGAGTTTTTGAAAAAATGAAGCAAGAAAATTTTGAGCTTAACTGAAAATGAAAGCTCACCCAAGTGGTCCTCAATTGACAACATTCATGCATCATTCATAGCTAAGCATCCATAAGATATGGGCATGCTAACTCATAAATTCCAAGCATTTTTGCATATTTTGGAAGGAATTTACAAGAATAAACAAAGTACAAGCAAGATTTCAATTTACAACTTCAAAATTGAAGAAGTAGATCTCAACAAAGATCACAACCCGTTTGAAGAGACATAACTTAGCAAGCATTTCAACCCGTTTGAAGAGGTGGGTTTCAGCAAAGATTTCAACCCATTTATAGAGGCGGATTCTAAGACAATTATGTTTACAGAAGCAGATTTCAAGACATTCTGTTTGAAGAGGCAGATCTCAAGACATTCTTTTTACAAAGACAGATTTCGGCAAAGATTTCAACTCGTTTGAATAGGCGGATCTCAAAAATTTCAATCCATTTGAAGAGGTGGATCTTTGCAAAGATATTGGATTGTTTACATGGGAAAGGGAGTGTACTATGATTCTAAATCCTTCGGGTCATTAGTAAGTCCTTCGGGCGTGATTTCAAGTCCTTCAAACCGACACCTCTTAAAATGATGTGAACTTTTTGGACGGCGTCACAGTAAGACAGTTAGGGAATAGTATCAAAGAAGATATTAAACTTTTGGGTTACCAGTTTAAAAATAGAGAGAATGGAAAACAAGATAGATTCACTCATAGCTCAAATGAAGAAGATTCACAGTTTAATTGGTCAAAACTTTCAATGTTTCTCATTGAAAACAATTGAAGTTTCTTATTGACATACCCAAGTTGTACATTTTCTTTACAGTTATGTTGGAAGATTAATTTGACTTTTGCAGGTCATGCAATTTCTGAGTGTAGAAAGATATAGACCAATAGACAAAGCAATAAGAGATCTGATGCGAGTTTCAGATTGAAAGATCAAATCCGCATAAGCAGAAAAGCAATGACTTCAAAGATTTCAGTGCTTCAAGCGGAAAATTGAAAGTATTTCATATTACACCAAGAAGAATCCTTATTAATTGATGATATTTCTTTTTGCGAGAATGGTGAGCACTTAACAAGAAGAGTTCGCCCAGCATAGAATCTAGATTTCCAAATGAGAAGAGCTCGTTTGTTCAACACCTTTACGAAGAGGTCGAAAAGCATTTCAAAGGAATGAAAAGTGTAAAGATTCCAGGCTTCGCCGTGTTTCAGAAGAATGGATAAGATTCCAGGCTTCGCCGCATTTCAGAAGAATGGATAGTTTAGCTTTTTCAGACTTTGTCTAACATGTCAGAAGAATGAAGAGCTAGAATGAAGCACTTGTTTGTTCAACATCTTTACAAGATAGAGAGATGGATTAATATTTCAAGAAGACTGAAGAACTCCCAATGAGAAGAGTTCACCATAGAATTCCTAATGAGAAGAGTTCACCCAGCAAAGAAGAATTCCTAATGAGAAGAGTTCGCCCGGAAAAGAAGAAGAGTTCATCCAGAAAAGAAGAAGAATTCATCCAACGAAGAAGAATTCCTAATGAAAAGATTTCAATAAGCGAAAGAATAATTCCTAATGAGAAGAGTTCAATCAGCGAAGGAAGAATTCCTAATGAGAAGAGTTCATTCCCAGCAAAGGAAGAAGAAAAAGGAAGATTGAGGCATTCCCATAATCAGAAGAATGGCTTCAAGACTCGATGGTTAGATGGTTCAGACAAAATCTGTGTATTTTCAGTCTTTTCCCTCTTCTTGTTCCACAACAATGAGCAAACAGGGGCAACTATAATACCCGTATTTTGTTCGGGTGTATAAAAGTATATATATTCCCTATAAATAAAGTCCAAATGTCCATTATATTAGAGTCCATTTACATTTACAATAGCCAAAAGCCTAACCAAAATTAAAATAAGCTATACTAAAGGCCTTTCCCGCCCAAATACATGCCCAAAGCCGGTATGTGTTTCTTTGGCCTGCCAAAAATGCCACGTGGCGGTCGTTCTTTCGTTTGTAGCATCTCACACAGATTAAGGGCCTGATTAGATCATAGCTAACATCTGCTATAAATAGAAGAGAGAGTTAGTGGGGGACAACTTTAATTACGCAATTATTGGGGCAATTAATTGGAGAAGATAGAAAAGGAAGAGGAGAAGTCACTAGAAGCTGAGAAGTCACGCCGATCGCCAAAGAAGACGGTCAGAAACACTACAAAACCGTCTGAGTAGGTTAAGAGGTAGCTTCTCTTCTCCTCTTCTCTTTTCTTGCATTTAAACACTAAATAAATCAGATTCAGGCTCTAAAAAATTAAAAATAGTAGCTCAAACATATAAAAACCTAGATTTAAGGCTTAAACGAAGTGAGTGTTTGAAGATTTCTAAGCACTTATATGAAAACGGAGTCGGTATGAGTGTCGTCGGAGTGTTGTAGGTATATGATTTTTGCCGGAGTTGAAAATGATAGAGGATTTTGGTTCATGTAGGTAGTCTAAGACGGAGAAGATTGTAGTTTATGACGAAACGGGTAGTAGATCTAGGTTTAGGAGGGAAATGTGGAAAATGAAGGTTTTAGGGTTTTGGTGCGGCGGTGGACGGTGGCCATAAATCGCTCTGGCGGCGGAGCATGATGGCCGGAAGGTGCAGAGGTGGCCGGAAGTTGCAGGGTTGGTTGAGGAAGATGACCAAAAATGTTCCAGCGATCGGAAAAGGTTAGGGATGAGCGAAGACGATAACTAAGAAATAAGTTGGGTTAGGGTTTCATGTTGGTTGAGGATCATATGAGGAAAATGAAGAGAGATGATTTGTGTTCTTGAGAAAATGATGTGTTTCATCGAAAAGAAACATGAATTGGTGAAGGTTATGTGTTTGTGGCAGATCAAAGATGAAAAAATGAAGAACGTGGCAAGAACAAGGGTAGAGAAATGTGTTTTGATCTAAAAAAACAAAGAAATGAAAGTTTTTATGTGTTTATAGTGGATCAAAATGATGAAATGATAAGAACGAATGAAGAACAAGTGATGAATTTGGGGTTTTGATCGAAATAAGATGAGGTTTTCTAGGTTTGGTGTTTTGAGTCTAGAGAGTTTAGAGAGAAAGGGAGTGAGGAGAGAGTGTTTCAGTAAAAATGGTCGAGTTGGCATGTTCGTTCCTTTTTTTTATGCGAGTCGACTTGACATTGTTGTGGTGTCAGGTTGTGAGTGGATCCACGTCTCTCTAAGCAGATTTAGATACGGGTCTGTGATCTAATTTGTGTTTTATGTATATTGGGCTGGTCACGTTGGGTTTGGGCTGAACTCACATGGATTTGGGTCAGATTTATAAAAGAATTGATTTAAGCTCTTTAATTTTCCCCTCCTCACAATTTAGTCACTATCCCTTTGTAATTTGACTCCTAAATCTACAATTCAATTCAATTGAATTCATGTTCTTAAATTGTTTTTGTTCAATTTAATTGTTTAATTGTTGTATGCTTGCATGTTCTTAAAATATGCATGTAGTATACTTGTCTAGGAGAATTTTGTTCACTTAGAAAAATAGAATTAGAGCCTTTTAGGATTAGGTTCTCTAATTAATTTCAATTAATTTGATAGGAGAGAACATTATAGAAAATAAATGAATATTGAATGAAAGCTTAAATATGTTAAGTTGATTAGTATCACATTGCAATGTGATGTTTATCAATGAGTATTTAGGTAAGAGATTCAATAAATATGAAATTAGGATTAAATAGTTAGTCACATTAATAATATGAATACTATTAATTTAGGACAAATATGGGTAGTACCCAAATTTTTTGGGTGTAATCACATAAGCCCTATACTTGGTAATATTCATAGATTTTAATTAATTAAATCAATGGAGCCCAAATTAATTTTTCACTTAAAAATGACAAGTCAATAATTAAACATGCATTAAACATTTTGTGTTGAGATACATTTTGAATATAAATTGGAGTGTCCTAATGTATTTGGACGTTTCAAAACTTATATTCGTCCAAAATGTATTTTCTTACAAAAGGATATTCTCATTCGAAATATAATTCATTTAATGATTAAAAATATAATTAAATTTAGAATAATGTTCGAAATGCCAAAATGCCACCTGGAATTAATAAGGTACTGATAACGGGTGTTCATAGGGGTGCTAACCCTTCCCTACACGTAACCGACTCCTGAACCCAATTTTGTTAAAGAAAAGAACTTTTGGTCCGTTTTTATGGTGTTCGATCTACCAAAGTGATTGGTGGCGACTCTAAATTATTTTTCAAGAATAAGTAAATAAAATTCGATTTAATATGGAAAACCCTAATTTCAAGACAAAATTAAAAATGCGAAAACACCGATTTCTAAAATTCTAATCGTTAGGCTATTTTTACACATCAATTTTAAAAATAGTCGCGATACATGTTCAACAAAATAATTTTCTTCTTATCGATTCGTGTTTAACACTTTCATTCTCAACACGTGTTTTTATTATATTTATTTAAAATTTTATTAATTGGTCTTTCAAACAATAATTATATTTAATGTGGCCAAAGGTAATAAAAAAATGGGTTGGCTTGGTGGTTTGTGAAAGCAAATCCTCTTGGTTGTCCATAGTTTGAGCCCTCAAAAAAGCAGTATTTTATCCTTCAATTTTAATCGCATTAGATGTGCCGTGTGTCAACATTAGGTTCGGTCATGTGTCACCATCAAGAAGGGTATGATAAAATAATTTTTTTTAAAAAGTTGACGTGACATATGCCACTTAGCGGATCTTAACATGTGGCAAGTCTAGTCAGCACCAACTATTGACCATCAGTTGACTGACAGTTTCTATCGAACGAGGAATATATTTAAACCAAATTGAAACGTTGGAGGTTGTTTGCTCCAAAAAAAAGAATAGGGGCTCAAATAATAAAACATGTTTGTTGGACATCTTTTGTCATTTCGTAAAAATAAAATATCATAATAATTATTAACTAATTTTTTAATTTAACTTTATTTTTAAAGAAATGTTTATGAAGATTATTTTGAAACGTGACCAAATCATTCAAGAACAACAAAAAGTAATTTTATATATAAAAAATATGACCAATTAACTAGACAATTTTATTGATAAATAAAAACAAAAACATAACATAGTTTAAAAATTTTTACAACATCAAAAAACAAAAAGAAAGATAATGATAAATCTAAAAAAAATAAGTGTTGCACCAGTCAGACCAGACACTTCTTCTTTGCACAAAAGAAAATCTCTACGGTACATTGTAGGAAGGGTCCTTAGAGAGTTGTCAAAACACGAACTAGATGAAATCCCCAAAATTGACAGCAACCATCTTTCACGCATATTCCCAAGAACAGTGATTCACAATAAATTACATCGGCAAACAACCCCAAATGGGTTCAAACTCTACGTGACCACCGACAAAAACGAATCAGAAACAAGTGTCGTGAGGGTCACCGTGCGAACACCAAAAACTTACAAAGTAACCATAGAAAGGTACCATGAGGCAGAGAAAACGTGTCATAGAAACAAAGAAAAGCGCAACAAATATGCGAAGAAAAAATAAAATAAACAAATAAAATATGAATTACCGACTGTCGACAACAAACACCAAAATTAATGTCGTCGACGGTTAAGCAAAAAAACAAATAAAAAACAAGCCACTAATGTTCAACGGAAAAAGAAGGAGAAGTAGGAAAAATTAAACACTAAACGATATATCATGAACTATTCAATAAAATAATTGATTCGACTGATGTAAAATCTTAGAATTGAATGAATTAATTTATTTCAATAGTCCGGGGAAACCAATCTATAAGTGCCCACAATGTTCATGTATAGTTGTGAATGGATGCTTTTCAAGAGGTCGGTAGGGAAAAGCTAAAGAGTTGCGTTTTAGGTGCGACTAAAAAACGACCAACATAAATTCTTATCATTTTAGGTTGAGTTGAATAATAATTTAGTTAGAACAAAAAATTTTACCAATAAATAAAAATTTATGTTAGAACTGAAATTCTTACGTTATCCATAACATTTTAGATAATAACCAAAATTTAGACAAAAAAAATATGTTATAACAAAAAAATTTACTAAGTAGATAAGAATTTATATAAAAAGTTATTTTAGTTTAGTCACACCATAAGTTGCCGCATAGTAGAACCTCAGATGTCGGTAGTATTGCGGCTTTGCGGTGAGTGTACAAATTCAGGGAATTGTTGAAATGTTTGTCGCGTGTACAATGGGTTTTATCAGGATAGGTTAGGTTAGGTAGGGATGTAAAAAGCTGACCCGACCTGCAAAAATGACCAAAATCAACTTAAGTCAGAACTGCTTGTGACTCGAAGGTCTGGTGATTAGTGTAACACCCATCTCCCGGGTTAGGAGCGAAGAGTGTTACGACGCACAGCGAACATATTCGGAATATAATTCGTGTGAACGTATCAATCAATTTAATCTAACTTATCAAAAAGTGGGCTAACAAAAATTTTAACATTCATATCATACTTATCACTAACATAATCAAACAAGCATACTTATCAATCTTATAAACATGATTACTTATTTAAAATCAATCATATAAAACATCACGAAGATGACCATTCATGCTTTTCATATAAACAAACATCGAGTATGTCAAACATGATAGCAAACATTGAATAAACATACTTCCAATTCAACTTCTTATTCTACCCTATTCGAACCAACTTGGAATTCTAATTGAACATTCATAACCAAATTCGAACTAAACATGGGCATTTGTGTTACATTCCATTTAATTAAAGCATGTTAACATACAAGAGAGTTAAATACAAATTCGAACATATTAAGATCATACATTCGACATTATTCTTATACTACCATTTGAATACTACACACTTAATTACACATACCAAGCATAGCGTTCAAAAGAGTTTTAATAAACATCAACCATATTTATATACATATTAAAATGAGTTTTCACATTTTTCATGACATGCTTAGTGATCTATTACATACAAAACACTAAGCCATATACATATTTACAAAACAAAATGGCCATATTGTCAAAAGAACCTATTTACATACTAGGTCCAAAACATCACCATCAACACTTAAGTTTATACACACTTCAAATACATACGTAGTAACAACCAAATGCATGCTACTTTAATGACTAAACAAGACATTAAGCCACCAACTAGGAGTACTAGCATAATGAAACAAGGCATACTTGTCTTGGCTTGTGAAGGCTTTGGATCAAGATGGAGATAGCTTTCGAACAAGAGGTCATGTTGGTTTGGGAAGAAGGAAAAAAAGAGTGGTAAGCACTATAAGTACTTAGTGAAGTAGTTCCTAACATATTAACTATCCATGTGTATTATTTCTTTAGACAAGCTTACCTAACTAGGTTTCGAAACAAAGGAGTATCACCTAGCTAGTCTTAAGCCCCTTTTTCAATCATAAGAACATATACACAAAGCATATCAAGATCAAGTCATAACAGATAAATCATATAACACATTCAAATAGTCAATTACAATGTATCAAGCACAATGATCAAGCAAGAATCAAACATCAAAATATGGTTCATGTTCATGTCCTTTCATTCGAATAGAACCCATTACCTTTACATGACTTTTACATTTTAACATATATGGTTGATACATCGATATTCCATAGCATATAAACATATTTTAATGTCAATTCATTCAAGTAACATACCATATTTTCCATTGAACATGTAACAAGTTTACTCATGAGTCTTTAAGTATTTTGCCTTGGTAGATTAGTGGGACTGGGTAATCAAGTCACAATGGGTACCAAGTATCGAATTAGATGATGCTCGTAGCATCAAATCAGAGGATACGCAATGTATCAAAATACCAACATAAGATGTACAGATCATTGAGTTCACTAGGTGCTATCAACACCAAACATAGAGTACACAAGGTACTAAATCAGAGGAGCTCTAGACTCTAAGGCATGTCATTCTACCTAAGACCAACTAGTCAACCAAGGGCTTTCAATGTCTTTCAATTTCCTTTAGATTAATCAAACATATCACAAGTGAGTAACAATCACAAACAACAAGGTCGAATATCATATTTCATGTTACTAATAGATAGAACCAAATTCATGTTCAAGATTTAATAATTTCTAACATGTAGCAATCATATAAGCATTTTTTCAGAATCATGTATCACATATTAGCAGTAGCATATCACTCATTTCATGCTCGTTTAATCAATCACATAGTTATTCAAACATGGATAACCAAATCATGCTTCAACGAGACAAACATCTAACAATGTAGAGCATGCTTTCATGTTTCCATTTAATCCATCTTCCCTTAGATTATTTACCGAATCCATAATTAAATTCATTTAATGCTTCAATCTAAAACAATGTAAATTAACATATGATAGTGGTTAGGACACTAGTTCTAACACTAAGGTTAACTACACTCACAATACTCCAAGCTTTCTACTAGTCTTGCTCCTTGGTGACTATTCCTTTATTCTTTCTATTTGGATGGCAAACCCTTGCTTCTTTCAAATTCTCCTCAATTCCTTGGTCTAAAAATTCATGTAAAATGCATAGAAAACATATTAACATCCAATTCAAACATATAAGTTCAATCACATAAGCCCAACTCAATACACTCAAAACTAATTTCCAGTTTCGGCAGCTTGCACCCATGATACTAATCTGATCATATCTCTCAATCCGTACGTTGGAATTTCAATTACTTTATATCATTTTAAATATATCAAAATTGAATTTAAGACCATTTTAGTCTTGCATTTTAACTCTTATCCACTTAGTATAGTTTATTGTCTAAAGACACAGCATTTATACTGCTTGGACAGTTTGCACTACTTATGAGTTTTCATCTCTAGATTTCACAACACAACTTAGAATCCTATGTCATTTGTTCCTAATTAAAGTAGACATTTCAAGGTGCATTCTATCAAAATTTTAGCTTATAGTTCAATTTTTAGAATTTATACTATTTTTTCAAAAACACTGTCCATAACAAAGCTTCTAGGAAGATTCATTAGAATTTGCTTCTAATCATTCAATTATACTAATTTGTTACTTATTTTCATTTTAGGACTTCACAAAAAAATTCAACATATATTTTTCCTTGATCATTCAAGTTCTTTAGGGTCTCAAAACAAAACAATATAGTCCATTTGTTAATTAACTCTCCAGGTTAGTCCAAATCCACCTATATTGCCAACTAATCATTTTAAACATCCAATTAGGCTAATTATCGGCCACATTCAAGTTATGTTTCATTCCTATCACAAGTCCCCTGTTTCCAAACATCATTTCCAGAGCCCATTTAACATTATTTGAGTCCCTAAAGCTTTCAATTTACTTAAAATAGTCTCTAAGGATGCTTTTAGATTCCTAGGTGGCTAGTCTTGATTCTAACAGATATTCCGGCAATTCCAATTATATCTTTAATCATCCAAGACCTCAAGCTAATAGTAAAAATTGTTTTACACAATTTCTTCATACATAATTTTTTTCCAGAATTATATGTTTTTCAAGTTATTCACAGATTTCTCACTTAAACATCGAAAGCTTCTCTATATAATCACCAAGTCAATTCGGTCAGCCTAAGAGCATGCGTTCGTCTACAATTTCATCAGCCATTTAGTTTAGCAACTTGTATACAAAATTTCCAGCAACCACGATTAGGCATTTCATCAGGATAACATGTTTCAAACATGAATTTAAACACAATAGCAAGAAGTAACAAAGAGACAAACTCACCAAGCTAATTAAATCTGATTTTCTACTTAATTTCACCAACATGCAATCATTTCTCTTTGTTTTTCCATGGCTGATCAAATTTTCTTTCTCCTTTATTCTCTCTCTAATCCGGCTGAATAGGATGATGAATGAAGGTGACTAAGCTATGTTTTGGTAGTGGAATGTGAAAGTTACCATTTCACCCTTTAGTTAGCCTTTGATTAATTTTTAGTCAAGGGTAATTAGGAGAAATCAATAGTTTGGACATTGCTTTGAATAACTTTTAGGGTATATTTGAGGATGTTACAACTCTCCCCTCCTTTAAAGAAAGAATTCGTCCTCGAATTCTTACCTGAATTGAACATATGAGGATATTGCTTTCGCATCGTATCCTCGAATTCCCATGTTGCTTCTTCGACTTTATGATTCCTCCACAGAACTTTTAGGAGGGAAATGTTCATGTTTTGGAGTCGTTTAACTTCTCGATCAAGGATTTGAATTTGCTCTTGTTCGTATGATAGGTCGGGATTTAATTCCACCTCTTCCGATTGTAAGATGTGAGACGGATCTGATCGGTACTTCTGGAGCATTGAAACATGGAAAATGTTATGTATTTTATCGAACTCGCTTGGAAGCGCAAGTTGATAAGCCACCATACCGATTCTTTCAATTACTTCGAAAGGTCTTATAAAACGAGGGTGGAGCTTTCCTCTTTTACCAAACCAGAATACTTTCTTCCACGGGGAGACTTTAAGAAAGACTTTATCAGCGTAGGACGTTTTTCTATCAAAAGCTTGATTTAGTCAAGAGTGGATAATATGAACTTGTTCTTCGGTTTCTCAGAGCAATTCATGTCCTAACACTTATTATCACCGAGTTCGGACCAACAGAGGGGTGTTCGACATCTTCTACCATACAATGTTTCGAAATGGGCCATTTGAATCGAAGATTGGAAGCTATTGTTGCACACGAATTCAACCAATGGTAGTATCTTTTCCCAATTCTTTCTGAAGTCGATAATACAAGCCCGAAGCATGTCTTCACGAATTGAATCACTCGTTCGGATTATCTGTCACTTTGCGGATGGAAAGCTGTGCTTAGATTTAATTTGGTGTCGAGGGCTTGTTGCAGAGTTCTCTAGAATCGAGCTGTAAACCAGGGGTCTCGATCAGAGAAAATTGAAGTACGAACCCTGTGTAACCGAATAATTTACTGAATATACAGATTAGCCAAGGTTTCCAAACTGTAGTTCATATGAATTGGAATGAAATGAGTGGATTTGGTGAATCGATCAACAATCAAACAAACAACATTACATTTTCTCGGAGAACATGGAAGACCGGATACGAAATCCATTGTGATTCAATCCCATTTCCATTTAGGAAATTCAAGTTGTTGGTGAAATCCAGTAGGGACTCGATGTCCAGCTTTCACTCGCTGACAGTTTAGACATCTTAACACATAGTCATTGATAGCCGCTTCCATTCTGGGCCACCAATACAAGGGTTTGAGATCCTTGTACATTTTAACCAATCCAAGGTGGATCGAGAAAGAACTCTGATGGGCTTCTTCTAATATCTCTTCTTGTAATTCCTTGTTGTTAGGAATATAGACTCTATCCTTGAAATAGAGGAGACCATTTGACTTAACGGAGAAGTCATGATTAGACTCAAGCTTAAAAGTGATCTTCTGAAGTTCTGGATCTACTTGTTGAAGCTCTTTGATCCTTGTGATTAAACTAGACTGAACTTGAAGTTCACACAGATAATTCCGAGCTTTAGTGAGTCAGAAATGAGCATTGATAGCCAAGGAAGCTACGAGAAAACAATTCAAATATATTACTTATTTTACAAGAAAATTTTCGAATAGATACTTATTACACAAGATAGTATTCTAACACTTGCTTATCTTGCAAGGTATAGTTCGAATGTTTTCTTAAGGAAAAAGAAATAATGTGTTTCAATATTTAAGGATTTGGAATGGCTTACCGAGAGTCAGTTTTCGACTGGGAGCATCGACAACCACGTTGGCTTTTCCGGGATGATAGTCGAAGACTAAATCATAATCTTTCAACAACTCCATCCACTTCTTTTGTCTCAAATTGAGATCCTTCTAAGTAAGGACATACTTCAGACTTTTCTGATCGGTAAACAGGTGACATTTTTCACCATACAGATAGTGTCTCCAAATTTTGAGTGCAAAGACGATGGCAGCTAACTCGAGGTCAAGTGCTGGGTAATTTAGTTCATGTGGCTTCAATTTTCGGGATTCGTATGCAACAAGATTTTCACCTTGCATCAAAACATAACCCAATCTCGAATGGGAAGCGTCACTATATATTGTGAACTCTTTGCCCGACTCAGGTTGGATCAAAAGTGAGGCATGTGCTAATGCTTGCTTTAATTGGTTGAAGCTTCTTTTCTGACTTTCGGACCAACCGTACGGTTTACCCTTTCAGAGGAGCTTGGTTAGCGGTAAAGCGATCGTAGAGAAGCCTTTAACGAACCTTCGGTAATAATCGACTAATCCAAGGAAACTGTGAACCTCACCAACATTCTTCGGAGGTCGCCAATCCAGGATAGCTTGAATCTTTTTCGGGTTGACTTTAATTCCTTCGGCGGAGATCATGTGACCAAGGAAAGAAACTTCCGATAACCAACACTCACACTTGGAGAATTTGGCAAACAATTGGCGTTCTCGGAGTGTTTATAGTACGATTTGGAGGTGTTTAGCATGTTCCTCCTTATTCCAAGAATAGACAAGAATGTCATCGATGAAAACCAAAACGAACTTGTCGAGATAGGGCTTGAACACTCGGTTCATCAAGTCAATAAATGCGCATGAGCATTCGTTAACCCAAAAGGCATAACTAGAATTCATAGTGACCGTATCGAGTACGGAAAGCAGTTTTAGGAACGTCTTCATCCTTCACTTTCATCTGATAGTAGCCCGATCAGAGATCAATCTTAGAGAAAATTGATGCTTCCCGGAGTTCATCAAAAAGATCTTCAATTTTCGGCAGTGTATACTTGTTTTTTATAGTCACCCGATTCAACTGACGATAGTCGATGCAGAGCCGCATCAAGCCATCTTTCTTTTTCACAAATAGAACTGGAGCACCCTAGGGAGATGTGCTCGGTCGTATGAAGCCCTTGTCTTGTAACTCTGGGAGCTTCTTCTTCAATTCTTTTAATTCAATTGGTGTCATCCGATAAGGTGAGATAGACACCAGGCTGGTTTCAGGCTGAATGTCGATCCCAAACTCTACTTCACGAGTCGGAGGAAGACTAGGGAGATCCTCGGGAAAGACATTGTTGAATTCGGAAACAATAGAAATAAAGGGTAAGACGAAATCATATTCATCTTGTAACACCATGGAAGCAAAAATAGAGGTTAGTTTTTGATCAATCAACATAATAGATTCCTTCCCTAAACCATGAAGGTACAATCTTCAGTTTTGGCAATCGATCCAAGCTTGGTGTTTAACTAACCAATCTAAGCCTAGTACTAAGTCAAATTCACATTCGGGTAATACATAGAGATCACAGGGAAAGGGTACATTTCGAATGGCTATTGTGAAATCCTTACATATTAGATTGATAGGCAAATTTCCCCTATAGGGTTTGACACTACAAGGCTTGTTTTAACTATTTCAGGTTTCAAATTTAATTTACCTAACAAGTAAGAACAAATAAATGAATGTGTAGATCTCGAGTCTATTAAAGCATAAACAGGTTCAAGGTTTAGTTCAACCGTACCTGCAATGACATCGGGAGATTCTTCCTCTTATTTTCCATGGATGTGATAAACACAAGCTGGGGCTTAGGATTCTTGGTAGGTCGTGGTTTTCGAATGGGAGCCTCTCTCTGTCCCTTGATTTCCCGATTAAGTTTGCCTCGGATTCTTGTTTCTGTTGGAATGTGCAGGGCTCATATTAGCAGAATTTCTAGTAGGAGCCTTATCAGACTTTCTCAGATAATCTTTGATGTAGTGATCATCACTATCACACACAAAGCAGAGATTGGATTGAAATCGGCATTGGCCAAAGTGTTGTTTCTGACAGTACTTGCAGGTCGAAGCTTTCTAAAAATTTCCCGTAGAACAATCAGCTTATTCATCGATTTGGGTCTCGGTGTGAAGACCCTTCCTTCTGATTTTTGTCCTTCTTGGATTGCCAACCAGACTTATCATCACTTTTTCGTTTCTTATCGCTTTGGTAGCCGCCTTTTCTTTTCTCTGCGGCTTTCATCTTAGCTTCAGTGGCAATGGCTTGATTCACCAGAGTTTGGAAGTCTGTGATGTTTAAGGCGGTAAATATCAGACTCAATTCATCGTTTAATCCATCTATGAACATCCAGCACTTATTAGCATCGGTCTTGATATATTTGGAGTCGTACTTGCAATATTTGCAAAAGTCTGCAACATATTGTTCGATGGGACAGTTTGCATGTTTTAGGTACAAGAACCGCTTCCTTCTATCAGCTAGATATTGTTTGCTGATGTATTTCTTGTTGAATTCCTCCACAAAGAATTTCCACGTCTTGCTTCTTGATGACTATTCCTTCATTCTTTCTATTTGGATGTCAAGCCCTTTCTTCTTATAAATTCTCCAATTTCTTGGTCTAGCAATTCATGTAAGTTCAATCACATTAGCACAACTCAATACACTCAAAAATGTTTTCTAGTTTCGACAGCTTGCACCTCTAATACTAATCTGATCATATCTCTCAATCCGTACGTCGGAATTTCGATTAATTTATATCATTTTAATGCTAACAAAATTGTTTTTAAAACCATATTAGGCTTGCATTTTAATTATTATCCACTTAGTACATTTTATTGTCTAAAGACACATCAATTATATTGCCTAGACAGTTTGCACTACTTATGAGTTTTCATCTCCAAATTTCACTACACAACTTAGAATCATATGTCATTTTTTTCCTGATTAAAGTAGACATTTCATGGTGCATTATATCAAAATTTTAGATAATAATTCGATTCCTAGAATTTATACTAATTTTTCAAAAATATTGTCCAGAACAAAGCTTCTAGGAAGTTTCATTAGAATTTGCTTCTAATCATTCAATTATACTAATTTGTTACTTTTTTCATTTTAAGACTTAACAAAAATTCCAACCTATATTTTTCTTATTCATTAAAGTTCTTTAGGTTCTCAAAACAGAACAATATAGTCCCTTTGTTAATTAACTCTCCAGATTAGTCCAAATCCACTTATCTTGCTAACTAATCATTTTAAACATCCAATTAGGCTAATTATCAGCCACATTCAAGTTATGTTTCATTCATATCACAAGTCCCCTATTTCCAAACATAATTTCTAGAGCCCATTTAATATTATTTCAATCCCTAAATCTTTCAATTTACTCAAAATAGTCCATAAGGTTGTTTTACATTCCTAGGTGATTAGTTTTGATTCTAATATATTTTCCGACAATTCCAACTGCATCTTTAATCATCCAAGACCTCAAACTAATAGTAAACATTGTTTTACACAATTTCTTCCTACATAAATATTTTTCCAGAATTATATATTTTTCAAGTTATTCACAGATTTGTCACTTAAACATCGAAAGGTTCACTGTATAATTGCCAAGTCAATTCGGTCAGCCTAAGAGCATGCTTTCTTCTACAATTTCATCAGCATATTAGTTTAGCAACTTGTATACGAAATTTCCAGCAACCAAGATTAGGCATTTCATCATGATAACATGTTTCAAACATGAATTTAAACACAATAGCAAGAAGTAACAAAGAGAGAAACTCACCAAGCTAATTAAATCTGAATTTTCTACTTAATTTCATCAACATGCAAGCATTTCTCTTTGTTTTCCCCTGGCTGATCAAATTTTCTTTCTCCCTTATTCTCTCTCTAATTTGACTGAATATGATGAAGGAGGAAGGTGACTAAGCTATATTTTGGTAGTGGAATGTGAAAGTTACCATTTCACCCTTTAATTAGCCTTTGATTAATTTTCAGGCAAGGGTAATTAGGAGAAATCAATAGTTTGGACATGAAAGTCCACCTCTTTTATCATATAATTCATTTTGGTCTCATCCATTTAATCTGATTAATTTCTTCTTCTAATTACGTCACTAATAACCAAAATGAAAGGGTAATTTGGTTTAATTAAATTTTGACCAATTGATTTGAATAACTTTTAGGGTATATTTGAGGATGTTACAATCCAAAATCAATCAGAGTCCGTATTGGTGTTGACCTGAACCTGAGTTGGACCTGGAACTTTTGGATCTGAACCCGACCTGCACCCAACCTGAAAATGACATGAATCCGAATTCAACCTAATAATGTGATAAACAGACCAGACCTGCATCCAACCTGATATGAGCTCGAACCTGAAATTAACCTGGGAAGTAACTGATATTACTTGACTTGTTATCAACCTGATCTATTATGGACCTGATCTGTAATTGACTCAACCTGTTAATAATCTGACTTGTTACTGAAGTGATCTGATATTTACCTGACTTGTAAGTTATAAGTTACAAATTTACAATTGATGAAGTTGTAAGAATATAAATTTACTATATTAAAATATGAGAAAATATAATTCCACAATTTAAATTACATGATCATTAAATTAATACATTTGTTTAGAATCATTAATTTATTTGTTATTAAAATTATTAATTATGATCACTAAATTAATAAACTTGTTTCCTAGATAAATTATGATCATTATATTAAAGTTTTAATTATAAGTTTATAACCATTAAATTAATAATTTTAATTCATAATTATTAACTTTATTATATTAAAAATAGATTATATAAAATAACTGAAATAACAATAAGTTTAATTTATGTTTTTACTTGTTGTGAACTCGTGAATTGTGATAATAATAATAATAATAATAATAATAATAATAATAATATGGGATAATAACTTTATAAATTAACAGGCGGATTATATAAAATAACTTTAAATATCAATAATATGTTATGATTTTAATTCATTATTGCACCGCATCACTATCAAAACATGAGAAATTTTATAAATGGGATAACAACTTTACAAATTCTGAAACTATGAAACTTTATAATTGTACAAATTAAATTTATTAAAATTTAGTACACTAAAATTACAATTAAATCAACTAAATCACAACCAAAGGTCCAAAATCCATAATATGTTTGAGATAGACTAGTGAGAGATGTACTTGAAATTTTAGAGAGATTAAGATTAGTTGCCAGCAAAAATAAAAGATATAGAGGGAAATGCATGAATCGCAAAAGAAACTAAGGGATCTACTTAACTTATCCAATCTGACTCTCAGATTCTGAGAGATGAAACAGATAAGAGACCAAAAAAATTATGAACCCTAAATCGCAACCAAACATTAAAAATTCAGATGATGAAAGTTTAAAACGGCACAAAATAGATGGACTGATAGATTAAATATTAGA
This sequence comes from Hibiscus tridactylites, assembly GCA_958450335.1. Classification (NCBI taxonomy): domain Eukaryota; kingdom Viridiplantae; phylum Streptophyta; class Magnoliopsida; order Malvales; family Malvaceae; genus Hibiscus; species Hibiscus tridactylites. The sequence continues at coordinate 49,046,999 of OY288289.1, read as the reverse complement.
GATCGGAGATTAAAGTCGAAAGACATGAATGAGAGTCGAATCTAAAAGGTTGGATCATGGATGAGATGAGAGGAAATCTGAGATATTTGCTTCTGAGACAGCGAGGCTCAAGAGAAAAAATGGCAATAAAATGGTGCAACCCTAAAATTAAAACTAGGGCTTATTTATGGTATAAAGTCTATTTATAGCTAGGGTTTTATTGGTTTAAAAATTAAATTAAATTGATTAATATTTAATATTTAAATAATATATATAATTATAATTTAAAGTATATAGACATTAGGCTTAGGGGTTTTTTTATTTTCTTTTTATCAAGGGTTTTTTTAAAAAATACTTTAATTAATATTTAAATTAATCATTAATATTTAATTCATAATTAAATTATAATTTTATTATATTTGCAATATATTTATTAATATTTAAATTAATATTTCATTAAAAATAAATAAAAATCATAATTTAAATTAATATTTAATTAAAATACTTTTAATATATTTAAATTAATATTTAACCTAATATTTAATTAATAATATTATAGTAATAATTTTAGTATATTAGAATTATTATTTAATTTAATTTTTAAATTTTTGTAATTTTAATTATAATATATTTAATTAAAATTAAAAATAAAATTTATGGTTTGGGTTATGACTTATGAGACTAGCTTAAGGGTTTGGGGTTAGGGGTAGGAACTTAGAAATATATGTTTTAAGTTGAGTGATTGGTTTATAAGTTTAGTTTAGGGATTCATAGTTTAGGGGTATATGTTTCAAGTTGCATTGTTTATTTGGTGTTATGGCTTACATATTTAGTTTAGGGATTTGGGGTTTAGGCTTACACTTATTAGGGTTTGAGGTTTGGGGTTAGGAGTATATGTTTCAAGTTAAATGTTTAGGGTTATGGGTTTAGTTTAAGGGATTATGCTTACACTTAATAGGTATATCATATATGTTATGTTTCAAGTTAAATGTTTAAGGTCATTGGTCTAGTTTAGAGATTTAGTGTTTAGGGGATTAGATTTGCACTTTAATTATAAGTGAAATAGTGATTGTATGTGTAATACCCAAAATTCGGTCTAGTCGGAATTGGGTTCCGGTGATCAGAAATTTTGCATCGATAAAGTTTGGATATTGTATCGGCTAGTTAATTATTGATATCGGACTCTAATTGAGCTAAATTGTTGTTATTGGGCCCTATCGAATAATATTGAAACCTATTTAGTGGCTAATCAGAGAAAATTGAAAGTTTGGGGGTAAAGTCACAAAGTATTGAGAGTTGAGGGACTAACCTTGCGATTAGCCCCTCAACAAATAAAATTACCACCTACGTGGATGAATTGGATGAGCTTCCTTCATGTGGAGGAAATCCATCGGTTCATTGTATTGAAATATGATAAAAGAGAATTGAAAGAAAAGCTTACCCGATTGTTAATGAAAGCAAGCACCCCCTTAAAGCTATCGTCTCCTTCAACCTAAACACACACCTCCATCAGAGCTTGGTTTAAAGCTTAGTTTTCTTTGAATCATTGCTATCAAAACATTGATAATGATAGGGTAAGTCTATCCCCTCAAATAATTATTAAGTTCCATGGATATATTAAGCTCCATCACAAATTAGGGTTTATCTATCCATGGTCAGATTGATATCTAATAGATATTACTAGTTTAGATATCGATTTTGATATCACTAAATTGATTATGATATCGTAGTATCGTTCTTAACGCACTCCTATTGATTTCCTAGCTCAAGAAGTTGATATAGAGCATCCATCGTCTCTATCCAAAGCTAGGAACAAGGGAATTGTTATATGAGAGCCTTAGGAGCATCGAATTTCGAGGTAAGTGTAGTCGGAGTCTTGAGATTAAGCGAAAAGCCTTCCCGAATCTTTTATTGTTGTTTTTGATCATTTAGCTAATATTACTATTGAGGAAGTTACATCGAATTGTTAAACGGACACCTTGAGAAGTGTCAGTAAGTTTGTTATTGAATATCAAACATAGTTATTGGTATCTCCATTGTGCATTGTCATTGATATAGTCATTGTTATTGAAATATTATAAAGAAATCATTGGATATTGATATTGACATTGAACCATGAAACATTGATAATGAGACATGTTTGTCATTGAAAATATTGAAATCATTGGTCATTTGAATTCTCATTGAACATTGAATATGGATATGAACATTGAAACCTTGGATTTGAATACACATTGAATACAATTAGCCTGCCATAGAATTCATGAGTTCAGTGTACGGGTCGACTACGGTCCTAAGGCTGCGGCCTATATTGATTTGGCGAGGCGGAGGGATGTGTATTGATATTGGTCATATTGGCGAGGCGGAGGGACTAGACCATTCATTGATTTGACGAGGCGTAGGAATTCACGTATCCACTATCTTGATTCAATCCAATGATTAATGATGAAATGAATATGTTAAACATTGTTATTGATGCATAATATTGACATTGATGAGCATGAGAGCATGTATATAGATACTTGTCACATTGTTGTTCGTTTTGTTTAAGATTACCTCACTAGACAATGTATGCCTAACGTGTCTCATCTCATGCATTTTAGGTTGAAAGATCGTGTGTTGGAGGATCGGATAGTCAAGGCAAGACAACTCACTACAAGTCCTAAAGTAATGTGTTTTGACTTATGAACTCCTAGGAAGGTGGTAAAGTAGTTGAACTAGTCGTTTATGCCTATTTTGGTATGTTTGTGTGATATCTATGTTATAATATGGTTGATGACCCTAAATGGCCCTTTTGTTTTGGCTTAAGGAAGTTTAAAAATGCATACTTAGCTCATAAAGGCCAAAACATAGTAAATGTATTCATATGGGCAATAAATTTTACATACAAGTAGTTGATACCATTGAAATGTTGTGTGTAAAGTTTCATTGCAATTGGACATCGTTCGGTAAGTCAAATTGAATAAACACCAGCAAAAATATGTCATTATAGGTTAGGCCGTACCGAAATGGGTGATGATGTTTCGATACGGGTAAGCATAAATGAGCCTAAGAACATGGGCGTACCGATATGGTCTATAGTCGTTTTGGGACATTTTGCTATTGGAAACTTTTGTTTCGATACGAGTCTATAGCGCATCGAAACGGGTCAAAAGTCAAAGTCAAAGGAAGTCAACCCGTACCAATACATGTGTTGTCGTGTCGATACAGTCTAAATGGAAAAGTCAATATAGGTTTACCATCTTTCACCCATTTCGAAACAGCCTTAAGGTGTTTCGATACGGGGGTAGTTAAGTTAGTTAAAGGCATATTAGACAGATTGCAATGTTCCCAATTTAGTCACTGAATTTTGAAAGATTAAATTGAATAAGCTAATGAACTCCAAATTGTATGAAATTTTATAGGTATGTTAATATTTGTGGTGAATTTCAAGTTAGTATAATCAATTGCATCGAAGAACTCCTAATTTGTCAAATTTACAATTTGGTCCCTAAAACTTGTAATAGTTGGGAATTAGCCCTGAATGATTTATTACTACTATGTATGGATCAATTGGACTAAGTTACATTGTGGTAATGATTCATTGTATGTTATTGTTTAAATGTTAATATTAAACTGGAATTTTATTGCATCGTTCACTCTATTGATCATTGGTATCACCTTCCGACTCGATTCTCGACCAGACCGGGAAGGGGGTGTTATAGTATGGCTTAGGGGTTATGGGTATATGTTTCAACTTTCAAGTTAAATGTTTAGGGTTATGTGTATATTTTAGGGATTCATGATTTAAGGGATTAGGTTTATGTTTGCACCCTAAATTATCAGTGATTATAATGTTTAGGGGTTGAGGTCTAAGATTTAGAGGCATATGTAACATGTTTCAAGAAGAATGTTTATGGTTATGGATTTAGTTTAGGGATTCGAGATTTAAGAGATTATCTTCCATTTTAATTATTAGCAATCATAAGATTTATGGAATGACATTTGGGGTTTAGGGGTATAAACAATAATGTTTAGAAATGTGGTTATGAGATTAGTTTAGGGATTAAGGGATTTATGGATTATTCTTGTACTTTATTAGTGATGGTAAGATACTAAGATTTTGGGGTTTGGGTTTGGAGTTTAGGGGCAAATGTGTCAAGTCTAGTGTTTGGGGTTATGAGATTAGTTTAGGAAGTGGTGGTTTATCTGTGCTCATATTAGTCCTTAATTTTTAACCAAATTGACCTCAATTTATTTCAAAAATTTTCTAATCTAGTCCAATGTTCTGAATATGATGATATTTTTGTTCATTATAGTCCCTAAAACTTTATTTTTAGTCCAAATTTATCGTATAAATTTCTATTTTTGATAATTTAGTAAAATAATATTTTTGTTTATTCTAGTCTTTACAATTTAATTTTTAGTCAAAATTGCCCCATATTTATTTCTAGTGTTGTTGCAATTTAGTCAAATTTATTCTAGTCCCTAAAATTAAATTTTTAGTCCAAATTGATCCATATTCATTTTTTTATTATTTAGTCCAAAGTTAGAAAAAAAATCATACCGCCCATTTTTTGGGTAGCCCGCCCAAATCTCAATTCCTAAAGGTGAAAAGACACAATTCAATCGGACCAATCCCGGGGAGTTCAAAGCGGGGAGGGGATTGAGGCAGGGAGACCCTTTTCCCCTTTTTTATTCACCTTCATTTCAAGCATACTGTCTTGGATTATAGAAAAGGAAATCGAGATGGACAGATTCGAAGGTTTGAGAATCAAAAGACGATGTCTAGTCTTAAGACATCTCCTTTTTGCTGATGATTGCCTGGTATTCTCAGTTGCGAATGAAAAAAACTGTGCAACCGATCTTCGTATCCTTCAGCTTTTCCAGAATTCTACAGGACAGTCAATTAACTTTCAAAAATCCTCAGTTTACTTTTTCCCCAATGTTAGCAATTGCCGCAAAATTCAACTGTCTAATTTTCTGGGTTTCCGACCTATGGAGGAGGACACTAGATACCTCGGGCTTCCTTCCTTTTGGGGACGAAGCAAAAAAGAAGCCATGGGTTTCATTAAAGAACAAGTATAGAATAGATTAAGGGGATTGAAAGCTAAGTTCTTGAGCATAGCTGGAAAGGAAGTCCTTATTAAGGCAGTTGCTCAGGCCATCCCTACCTATGTCATGCAATGCTTTCTCCTCCTTGTTACCTTCTGTGATGAGATCAAAGATTGTGGAATGAATCTAATATTAATGATTTGTTTTCTCCATATGAAGCCAAGGCAATCTTGTCCATACCGATCGGAGGGCCTTATGTACAAGACTCTTTTATATGGCCCAGAACTAAGAATGGAGAATATTTGTCCAAGTTGGGATATAGATTTAATGAGGAGATCTCTGAGGATCGATCCAATCCTTCATCCAGTGAAGACCCAATTGGGAGGAAGGAGTTTTGGAATTCTATCTAGAAATTAAAAGTCCCATTCAAGATTCGTTCTTTTCTGTGGAAATTGTGCCATGACAATGTTCCTACTAAGGGCATCTTGGCGGTCCGCTTTCATGGCAAGCTAAAGGATTTCGATTGATGTCCCCGCTGTGGGAGTAAAGGGGAGTCTATTGAGCATCTTTTATTTTTCTATCCATTTGCACAGGCTGTGTTGAGTGTGTAAAAGTTCTATTATCTACACCCTTTTTAACCCATATTTCTGCTGCATTCAAGCATCATTGCATTGCATTTAGGTTAGTTTACAGCAAAACATCACAAATATAGTAAAGGCACAGATTCTACTAAAAGATGGCTAATTTTGTAGGTTGCTGCCATAGTAGACAGAGAAGGCGGGCGCAGGGCAGAGAAGCAGAAGAGCTGAACTGGACAAGCAGACGATGAGGACGATGGTGCCATGGATCTGCCGTGACAGCAGAGGTCGACAGCAAGTTAGTGGAGGAAAAGCAAAGTGGACCTCGATAGATAGAGAAAATTATGCTCGTCTGTCGTGTGAAAACCATATATTTTTCCAAGCCCCGGATCAAAAGATATGTCAAGCCAAAGCTCAAGGGGAGGAAATCCCAAGAAACAAGGAGGGTGGCTAAAAAGTAGGATCCTTGGAGATTAAGTCTTTATTAGAATCTTACTTTTAATTAAAGTTGTAATCCTTGTTATCTTAGAATACTTGAGCCCAAAGCTTATATAAGGGCATAGATTTTAACCTAGGAGAGATCATACCCCATAACCGACAACTAAAACCCCTCCGCCGTTTACCCGCCGTCGATATGTTCTAAAAACCCCCTAGGGCCACTGGTTGATTTGTAAAGTAGTTGCAAGGGTTGTTTTGTTTTAGGATTTTCCAAGTTCAATAAAATAAACTTCAAGTTCTCTTATTTTGGTTATTAATATCTTGCAAGAGCATCGGGAGAGCATTGTGAGGTTATCAATTTACTTAGCATCGGGAGAGTTAAGTATACGAAAGAAATAAGAGCAAGTTCTCTAGTTTATAGTTGAACTATCTTGTGCCTAGGGATAGGGCAAGGTTAAGTGGCTAAGAAAGAATTCATACACATCGGTATTCATCCTTCGATTCACGCCGGGAGGTATCATCAAAGACGTGATCATCGACAGACTTGGACCTAGGGATAGGCCAAGGCAATTCTGGGATTCTTGCCAAACTTTGAGTACTGAGTTGGTGTGTTTGCTGCCGCGACAGGTGCTGCCGCGACAGGCGCGACGACAGAACTGGAGTTCCTAAGCATTGCAATACCTGCACTACTGAGCAATTCAATACCAGCCCATTCTCTCTATCTTGATATTTCTACTCTTTTATTTGCGTTTTTCCTTAATATTTTCGTGATGATTCTCTCAATATTTCCTTTACTTTCGTGCATTAAATTAAGGTGAAGCTATAGCCCAATCCCTATGGAGACGATATCCGATACTTCGTATCACTTTACTACTTGCGTCGTGTACACTTGCACTACAATTGCGATAGACTCTTTTACACGCAACAAGTTTTTGGCGCCGTTGCCGGGGATTGGCAACATAACTACACCTTTCTTTTATTGCACTCTTCGTTTTTGTTTTTGTATTTCTTTCAATTTTTCTTTTTCTATTTTTCTTTGGTGCATTCAACTCTTGCTTTTCACGAGGTTTTCTTGTTTATGCGCAGATCTAAAAGAGGTGAAGATCCTGAATATCCATTAGATCTAGAAATCGAACGTTCATTCAATCTCAAGAAACAACTTCGCCACCTCTTAGCCAGGAACGAGTACCTTGAGGAACAGCTAGAGAAGATGGCCCGTAACCCGCCCGCTGGTGGTGGTATACCGCCTGTCGACGACCCGCCTGCCGCAGATGGACGACGGTCCTGCCGTGACTACATGTTGAATGATCATGTAGAGCTGGAGACCACGCTGCCTGATATTGATGTTGATAACTTCGAGCTTAAACTTGTCATGTTTAGTATGATCAACAATGCCGGGCAGTTTAGTGGTGCTGTGACAGAAGATGCTAGGGAGCATCTAAAAACGTTCCAGGAGATCTGTGGTTCGTTTAGATTGCCAGGAGTTAATCCGGAGATACTGAGGCTTCGGTTATTTCCCCATTCATTGAGGGACAGAGCTAAAACTTGGTGGAATAAACTTACGCCGGGTTCAATCATAACTTGGGCAGATTTATCTTGTGAATTCTTATCTCGTTTTAATCCTTCGCATTTATCTGAGCGATTACGTAATAAAATTGCTACTTTTCAACAGGAAGATGACGAGCCGATGCACGAGGCCTAGGACAGATTTACTACTCTTCTTCGGAACTGCCCGATGCACGGATTCCCTGTCTGGAATCAGGTAACAAAGTTCTATAATGCTGCCAACTTACAAACTCGTATTCGAATTGATTCTGCAGCAAATGGACTATTATTGGATAAAGATCCGGACGAGGCACTGCAAGTTTTGAAAAATCTGGCCAAGAATGAGGAGCAGTTTCCAACTGCAAGAAGAGTGGGTAAACGGGTACTTGCTGTCAAGGATTATGAGGCCGACAGCACTATGAAATCACAGGTAGCATTCCTTACTAAAGCAATGAAAAGGTTATTCACTACAAGAAAATGCATTTGTAGTGACATTGAAAATAGTCACAAAAAGTGTTAAATTTAATCACTAAAATTTACAGTGACTATTTTTTTAAGTCGTCACCTGTCGTCACTAATAACTCCGTCACTATTATATTAGTGACAACTTTCATGTATTTCGTCACAATAGTTATGTTTTTTATGACCACACTATTTGACACAAATGATTATTAATAGTGACTAAAATTTAGACACTAATGTTATTCTTACTAGTGACAAACATTCTATCACAAATACATATTTAAATATTGTCTAAAATATGTCGTCACTGTCAATAATTAAAAATTAATTATATTTTTAGTTGTAACCATTTTATTTAGTGTTTAAACTAATCACTAATTGTCCTTGAAATTTAATGGAGCTTTTGCATTTTAGTCCGCAAACTTTTAAGTTTTCATTAGATCACTGAAATTTAATTATAGATGATGTAGCATATTCAAATATCAATTTTTTTAGTAAATAAATGCAATGCATGGCTTCAAGAAGGATCGAACCTGGAACCTTTAGGGCGAGAGTGCAATACTTATCCATTAGACTAAGCAAAAAATTTTATACTATTTTGAAAGAAAAATAATATTTAGGTTTAATTGTAATTGAAATTAATTGTATTTATTTTAAAAATATTTATTAATTATAACACATTATTATAATAATAATTTACCTAATTTTTCTATGGTTTCTTATACGAAGTACGTATGTTGAAGAAACCATTTAGATTTTTTTCTGTAGAAAAAACTAATCAAAATGGAATATATCTATTAAAATTTTCAAAAAAATTCTATCATATATTATGCTAAAATCACATAGTAGTCTTTGTACTCTAATTTGGTCACTTTAAATTTCTATATTTTTTAAATTTTGAATTTTTTATCCTGACATGAATGGTCGTATTTAAATATGTTAAGTAAAATTTTCTTTTTAACTAATTTGTTATACATAAGTTGCTTATTTAATTATTTCTTTAATTTGATCATTTTTAGTCATTGTAATTTAGTCATATTGCCGGTGTCTCGTTAGGATTAGGATTAAAATTTTAAAATTTGAAAAATATAGGGACTAAAGTTGATCAAAAATAGATTGACTAAAACAACAATTTACACATAGTATAGACTATAGAAATATTTTACCTTTTGACAAACTAGTTTATGATAACTTTAATTTTTATAATTATAAAAATAAATTTATCATTGTGTCAATGTCTAATTTATCATTACTTTTATTTTTTTTATTTGTGACAAAATTTATCACAACAAAAAGTGAAACTTTAAGTGACAAGTAATTTCATTGTAACAACAAATATCAAATAATAGTGACCAATTCACATATCGTCACTATCATGTGTCAAAGTTTTAGTGACAATGAACTTTGTGTCACAATTATATACTTATAGTGAGAATTCATTTGTGAAAAATACAATCGTCACAATTACTACTGTTACAGTGACCAAATAAAAATATGTCACAATTACTTATACTAATTGTGTCGCACAAAAAAATTGTCACAAAAAGTTAATATTTGTGACAAAATTATTCTCAGTCACTATCAATTTGTCACTAAAAACCTATATTCTTGTAGTGATTGAATGATTATGGACTACATGGATTTGCTGTTGAGGAAGTATGTGATATCTGTGAGGGAAATCATAGTCAGGATGAGTGCCCAATACAAGTAGAAGAGGGAAAATATGTTGGAAATTACAAGCTGAATTATAATTCCAACAGTTATAATCCCAATTGGAGAAAGGATCCCAAATTTTCTTGGAGTAATCCTAATAATGCCCTGAATCCGCAAGCACATAATCAGAATCAGGGAGGACCTAGATTGCTGACGCGACAGCAACTGCCGCCGCAGCAGCAACCAGATGCCACAAGCAGTATACTGGAACAGACTCTGGCCACCTTTATGTCTTAGACAGGTACTTATATTGAGAATATGAATCAGTTTGTCAAGAAAACAGAGAATTTCATGGATAAAACCGAGATGAGGATGACAAATCATGAAGCTACTTTAAAATCTCTGGAGACACAAATGGGTCAGGTTTCCCAACATATTAAGCCTAGGCAGACTGGAGGATTCCCTAGCAATACTGAAAATGCTAGGCAGCCCACGCGTGAGCAGTATAAGGCAATTACTACTAGGAGTGGGAAGAAATTACCAGGGCCGGAAAAGGAAGCTGAAACAGTAAAGGAACCTGCCTTGGATAAACCTGCCGAGGAAGCTGCCCCGACAGGTGATAAATAGACTGCTGCCGATGAGCCTGTCACGACAACAGAAGCGACAGAGGAGAAAATTGATGAACCTAAACCTCCTCAGATTTGTATGCAGTGGGAAGGACGTATTGCTGACTATCGTCCCCCGCCACCTTTTCCTCAACAGATACAACAAGCTAAGCAAGAATCTCAACTTAAAAAGATTTATGATATTTGTAAGCAGGTTCATATTAATATTCCGCTGTTAGATGCCGTTAGGGAGATGCCCGGTTATGCTAAATTTCTCAATGATGTTATGTCAAAAAAATCTAAACTTGGGGAGTTTGAAACGGTAAAGATGACAGAAGGTTGCATGAGCATTCTTCATCTGCAGCCACCCCAGAAAAAGAAGGATCCGGGGAGCTTCATCATACCTTGCGTAATCGGAAATAAATTTGTGGGTAAGGCACTTTGTGATCTTGGTGCTAGTGTTAATTTAATGCCAAAGTCTGTTTTTCAGAAACTAGGTATTGGAAAGGCGCGGCCCACGACAGTAACTCTGCAGCTGGCAGATCGCTCTTACGTTCATCCAAAAGGAAAAATTGAAGATATTCTGGTAAGAGTGGATAAGTTTATTTTTCCTGCTGACTTTCTTGTTTTAGATTGTGAGGCAGACGAAAACGCACCAGTCATCCTTGGGCGACCCTTCTTAGCCACGGGAAGATCACTGATTGATGTGGAGATAGGAGAACTCACCATGCGAGTGAATGATGAAGAGATTAAGTTGAATGTTCTCCAAGCGATGAAACATGCTGATGTGGACGAGGAATGCAAGGCTATCACTGATGTTACCCTTGATCAACCCTGCATCAGGTCGGGCTGTCACGATATTAAATTTGGTCACTGCCGCGGCAGCCACCTACCGGACTGTCACGACAACAACGACGACAGCAACTCCTCTGAATCCGATACATCTGATACTGAAGGTCAGGAGGAGGTAAACTGGTTAGGCAACCGTCCAGGTAAGTTATTCGAACCTTTGAATTATACTTCGGATAACAATTTAATCCAAAAGCCATCTACTGTTGAACCACCTGCCTTAGAACTGAAGCCCCTACCAGGGCAGTTAAAATATGATTTTCTTGGTTCAAATGATACGTTACCCGTAATCATCTCTTCTAAGTTGTCGCAGGAACAGGAACGGCAGCTAATCGGCATGCTAAGGCAGCACAAAAAGGCGATTGGATGGACGATTGCTAATATACAAGGCATTAGTCCGGCGTTATGCATGCACAAAATCCTTCTAGAGGAAGATCATAAGCCGACTATAGATTCCCAAAGGCGGCTAAACCATGCGATGAAAGAGGTGGTGCGTAAAGAGATAATTAAGTGGTTAGATGTTGGTATTATTTACACCATCTTCGACAGCAAATGGGTGAGCCCGGTGCAATGCGTTCCTAAGAAAGGAGGAATGACCGTGATAACCAATGAGAACAATGAGTTAATCCCAACCAGGACTGTGACCGGTTGGAGGGTTTGTATGGACTATCGGAAGCTTAATAAAGCTACCCGAAAGGACCATTTTCCTTTACCCTTTATTGATCAAATGCTTGATAGATTAGCGGGAAAACCTTACTATTGTTTTCTTGATGGTTATTCAGGTTACAATCAAATTGCTATTGCACCGGAGGATCAAGAAAAGACGACTTTTACATGCCCCTACGGAACATATGCTTTTAGGAGGATGCCGTTTGGATTATGTAATGCACCCGCCACCTTCCAAAGGTGCATGATGGTTATATTCTCCGACATGGTAGAGGACTTCCTGGAAATTTTCATGGATGATTTTTCCGTCTTTGGAGACGATTTTGAGAGCTACCTCAGCAATCTACAAAAGGTACTTGAGAGATGTGAAAAAGCAAATCTTGTTTTGAATTGGGAAAATGCCACTTTATGGTGGATGAAGGGATAGTCCTTGGCCATAATATTAGCTGCCCTGGGATAGAAGTCGACAGGGCTAAAATAGAAGTGATAGAGAAGCTGCCGCCGCCGACCACAGTCAAGGGTATTAGAAGTTTTTTAGGGCATGCTGGTTTTTACAGGAGATTTATTGCAAATTTCTCAAAAATCACTAAGCCCCTATGCCATCTTTTAGAGCAGAACCAACCTTTTGACTTTAATGATGAATGTACTGAAGCATTGAAGGTTCTGAAGGAAAAACTGGTAACAGCCCCAATAGTACAGCCACCAGACTGGACATAGCCATTCGAGATTATGTGTGATGCTAGTGACTATGATGTCGGGGCAGCACTTGGGTAGCGCAGAGATAAGCTGTTTCATGTCATATATTATGCCAGCAAGACATTGAATGACGCCCAAGTGAACTACACCACCACAGAAAAGGAGCTATTAGCTGTGGTGTTCTCCATCGACAAGTTTCGTTCTTACATACTTGGGACGAAAGTAATAGTGCACACAGACCATTCTGCCCTGAAATATTTGTTCGCGAAAAAGGATGCGAAGCCTAGATTGATACGGTGGATCCTGCTATTGCAAGAGTTCGACCTTGAGATCAAGGATAAAAAAGGGACAGGAAATCAGGTTGCAGATCACTTGTCAAGGTTGGAGAAGGGACAGAGTCTACCAACCGATGAGACACACATCCTGGAGACCTTCCCAGATGAGCAACTCTTTGCTGCCGCAATCGCTGCCGCGACAGCTATGGCGGCAGGTAAGTCTTCTGAACTCCCCTGGTATGCTGATTTCGTTAATTTTATAGTTAGCGAAATACTTCCTTCTGATCTTAATTATCAAGCCAGGAAGAGGTTCCAAAATGATGTTAAGCATTATTATTGAGACGAACCTCTTCTTTTCAAACTATGTGCAGATCAAGTCACAAGGAGGTGTGTACCACAAGAAGAGCAAGAAGACATTCTCCATCACTGCCATGCTTCACAATATGAAGGTCACTTAGGAGGCAACAAAACTGCTGCCAAGGTGCTGCAGCCAGGGTTCTACTGGCCGACACTGTATAAAGATGCACAGGACTTCTACAAGAACTGTGATAGGTGCCAGCGAACAGGTAACATCTCGAGGAGAAACGAGATGCCACTGCAGAACATTCTAGAAGTCGAGATCTTCGACGTTTGGGGGATTGACTTTATGGGACCTTTTCCATCTTCATGTGGAAATGTATACATCCTCCTAGCAGTGGATTATGTCTCTAAGTGGGTTAAAGCTATCGCCACTCAAAAGAATGATGCCAAGACAGTCCAAAATTTATCACACAAAAACATTTTTTCTAGATCTGGCATCCCTAAGGCGATTATCAGTGATGAAGGGAGACATTTTGACAATAGGGTTATTGCTGCCGCCTTGAAGAAATATGGTGTCAAGCATAGGATCGCGACAACTTACCACCCACAGACCAACGGACAAGCTGAGATATCCAATAGGAAAGTTAAGAACATTTTTGAGAAGATGGTTAAGCCAACTAGGAAAGATTGGTCTTTACTCTTTAATGATGCATTATGGGCATATAGGACAGCTTTTAAGACTCTATTAGGCATGTCTCCATACCGACTGATTTATGGAAAAACCTGTCACTTACCTGTCGAGATAGAGCACAAAGCATACTGGGCAATCAAGGCAGTAAATATGGAATTGGACAAGGCAGGCCAGAAAAGGCTGCTAGATTTGAATGAGATTGAAGAAATAAGAACAATGGCCTACAACAATGAAAGAATTTACAAGGAGAAAACTAAGAAGTGGCATGACAGGAAGTTGTTGCCACGACAATTCTGCCCAGGGCAGCTTGTACTATTGTTCAATTCTAGACTGAAACTCTTCCCAGGTAAGCTAAAGTCTAGATGGTCTGACCCGTTCCAAGTGGTACAAGTTTTTCCTCATGGTGCCATCACAATCCGATCATTAAAAGACGAGAACCAATTCAAAGTCAATGAACAGCGCCTCAAGCATTATCAGGGGACTGGAGCCCCAGGAATACAGAAAGTGGTTACCTTAGGGGATGCCCCACAAGACATCCCTAATTTAACCTAAATTTTATTTTTATTTATTATTATTATTATTTATTATTTATTAGGAAATAAGGTTTATTTTAATAATGTTTTTATATTTTCTGTTTTTAGGAAATAAAGGAGTCAAGAAGAAAAGGAGAAGTGACCCAAGCCCACCATCCATTCATCAGCCCAACAGAGCCCATTTATTGAAGCCTGTCGTTCCAGCTGCCGCCACAGACACGGATAAGACAGGCTGTCAACAGACTGACACGGTAGACGCAGAAGCGTGTGACAGACGCATAAATGCGTGTCAGTCGCGTCATTCACGCCAAAACTCAACAGTCGCTCCGTTATTCACGCATGCCATTACAACATTAAACGGGCAGCACCTTTACCTCTATAAAACCCTGTTTCATTTTCATTTTCCTCACTTCTACTTATTCTTACTTGATCTCCCCTCTCGTTTTACTTTGTTTTCTTTACTTTCACAACCCTTGCAACTAACATGTCTTCCAGACGTACCCGCCGCAGTGCTGCTTCAACCTCTTCACCGGCAGCAACCACCCCACAGCCCTTCGCGACTAAGGAATTATGGGAAGAGAGAGGTTTCACCTACATCCGAAAGGCAGAAAACATGGGGCTCCAACCATTCATCGCAAGGGCGATAAAGGCTCAGCTATGGGAACAATTCGCAGAGCAACCAGCAGAATTGAATGACACGCTGGTTAGGGAGTTCTATGCTGCCATCGACAGCAGGACGGCAACATCAGTAACTGTCTGAGGAACAGAGGTACCATTCACAGCCGATAGCATCAACCATATGTATGGCCTCTATTTTGGTCCCAACGACGATGCCCATCAGCAGTTTTTGGAAACCCTCGACTCTGCCGCTTTCGGTGCTGTCATGGCAGAGGTGAAAAAAGAAGGGACAGAGTGGAATACGAGCAAGAAGAACCCCAACACTGTCAAAAGGGGCAGCTGCTTCCAGAAGCCAAGCTATGGAACGCTTTCATCAAGAAGCGCATCCTGCCGTCCTCCCATCACACGACGGTGGACCAGCAGAGGCTAGCCCTCATTCATTCGATCATGAACAAACCGGCCTATCAACGTGGGCCGCTATATGAGGGAGAGCGTCTTGGACTGCACCAATCGATCAATCGCCCTCCTCTGCCTACCATTCATGATCACATCTCTCTGCCGCTGTGCTGCTGTACCAGAAGCCACCACCGATAAACTGGTCAAACTTAAAACACCATTGTGACTGTTATACTGCTTAGATCCTTTTAGCCAAACTAGAATAGGATGCTTAGTACTTGAATAGCCCCTAGAGGTGCCTAACACTGGCTCTAGGAAAGAAGTTTAGCAAAAGAAACTCAAAAACCTAGAGGTGCCCGAAATCGGCTCTAGGAAAGAAGTTTAGCAAAAGAAACTCAAAAACCTAGAGGTGCCCGAAACCGGCTCTAGGAAGCTAACTAGAGGTGCCCAAAACTGGCTCTAGTAAATTTTAGCTTGAAAATAGAAGAAATGAAGCATGAAAATGTGTCTTCAGAAATAAACTTTGGCATAAAAATTTGAGTTAAAAAGTTGAATATTCTAGTGAAACTAAGAGAGTCTTAGCATATAACTGTTCACAAGCATGCACACACTGCACGAGGGCTATAGTGAGATTCCGGACAGATCTTAATCTCTCCAACAGGTTGCTGCCGTCACAGAGAAGGAGCGACGGGTGAGGGACAGTTCACTGTTTGAAAGCCAACACAAAAATATTCATTTTTCTTTTAGGTCTTCATTGCTTGAGGGCAAGCAAAAACTTGAGTTTGGGGTGTGTTGAGTGTGTAAAAGTTCTCTTATCTACACCCTTTTTAACCCATATTTCTGCTGCATTCAAGCATCATTGCATTGCATTTAGGTTAGTTTATAGCAAAACATCACAAATATAGTAAAGGCACAGATTCTACTAAAAGATGGCTAATTTTGCAGGTTGCTGCCATAGTAGACGGAGAAGGCGGGCGCAGGGCAGAGAAGCAGAAGAGCTGAACTGGACAAGCAGACGATGAGGACGATGCTGCCATGGATCTACCGTGACAGCAGAGGTCGACAGCAAGTTAGTGGAGGAAAAGCAAAGTGGACCTCGATAGATAGAGAAAATTATGCTCGTCTGTCGTGTGAAAACCATATATTTTTCCAAGCCCCGGATCAAAAGATATGTCAAGCCAAAGCTCAAGGAGAGGAAATCCCAAGAAACAAGGAGGGCGGCTGAAAAGTAGGATCCTTGGAGATTAAGTCTTTATTAGAATCTTACTTTTAATTAAAGTTGTAATCCTTGTTATCTTAGAATACTTGAGCCCAAAGCTTATATAAGGGCATAGATTTTAACCTAGGAGAGATCATACCCCATAACCGACAATTAAAACCCCTCTGACGTTTACCTGCCGTCGATATGTTCTAAAAACCCCCTAGGGCCACGAGTTGATTTGTAAAGTAGTTGCAAGGGTTGTTTTGTTTTAGGATTTTCCAAGTTCATTAAAATAAACTTCAAGTTCTCTTATTTTGGTTATTAATATCTTGCAAGAGCATCGGGAGAGCATTGTGAGGTTATCCATTTACTTAGCATCGGGAGAGTTAAGTATACGAAAGAAATAAGAGAAAGTTCTCTAGTTTATAGTTGAACTATCTTGTGCCTAGGGATAGGGCAAGGTTAAGTGGCTAAGGAAGAATTCATACACATCGGTGTTCATCCTTCGATTCACGCCGGGAGGTATCATCAAAGACGTGATCATCGACAGACTTGGACCTAGGGATAGGCCAAGGCAATTCTGGGATTCTTGCCAAACTTGGAGTACTGAGTTGGTGTGTTTGCTGCCGCGACGACCAATGGACAGCTGCCGCGACAGGTGCTGCCGCGACAGGCGCGACGACAGAACTGGAGTTCCTAAGCATTGCAATACCTGCACTACTGAGCAATTCAATACCAGCCCATTCTCTCTATCTTGATATTTCTACTCTTTTATTTGCGTTTTTCCTTAATATTTTCGTGACAATTCTCTCAATATTTCCTTTACTTTCGTGCAGTGAATTAAGGTGAAGCTATAGCACAATCCCTGTGGAGACGATATCCGATACTTCGTATCACTTTACTACTTGCGTCGTGTACACTTGCACTACAATTGCGATAGACTCTTTTACACGCAACAGGCAGCCTGTAAGGCATCTAGTTTTAATTACTCTCCATCCTCTCCAGGTTTCCCAAGTTTCCCAAAATGGTGGATTAAGGTTAACGAGTTCCATAAATTAGGAAACTTTGAAGACGACTGTGCTCTCATTGCCTTCCTACTGTGGACAATATGGAAGTCAAGGAACGCATTGGTTTTTGAAGGTAGACGTGACCTTTCTTGGGACGTGTGGCTGAGGGCGGAACGAGCCTTTACAGAATTTCATCTTACTACCATGACTAGTCATCCGGAGAAGACTCATATCATTCAGGAACCGAGGAAATGGACACCACCTTCTCTTGATACGATTAAGATCAATTGCGTTGCTGCGTTCGATCGGCTTTCAGGAAAAGTCTCAGCTGCGGCTACTGCACGTGATTGCTCGGGGTCGCTTATTCAAGAAGTCTCTGCACCTTTTGTTGCTCCGTCTGTTGTAGCGATGGAAGCTTTGGCTATCAGGCTGGGTTTAGCGATCGCTCATTGGAATGGTTTCAGTAATATTATTATCGAGGCGAATTGCCAAGTTGTTATTGGCAGGCTTAGTGTAGAAACCCCATCTGATTCGGTAACATCAGCCGTTGAGGAGGATATTAGGGAGATCGCGAGATCGTTTGCCTCTTGTATTTTTCTTTTGTTCCTCGATCATGTAATCAGGAAGCCGACTGGCTAGCAAAGTATGCAAAAGACATGCGGGCCAAATGTCTTGGGGACCTGATACCTCCCCTTCACACCTTCTGTATTAGTAAGTTTTTCCATGAAATAAAGTTATCCTTTGATAAAAAAAATTCAAAACTCAAATCAAATTCAAAACTAAACCGATCGGTTAATTATAATTTTTAGGAGTTATTTGCACTTTAGGTTCTTACTACTTTAGGATCTTTACAATTAGATCTTTTTTATTCTTTAATTTTACTTTGATTCATTTTAGTTCCTATTTTAGTTTGATTTCCTTAGGGTTTAGTGTTTATAGTTTAGGGTTAAAAATTTAGAGTTTATGGTTTAGTCCTAATATTAGTGAATATTAGATTCATTTTATGATTTAGGGTTTATAGTTTAGGGTTTACAAATTATGAATTACAATTAAGGGTTCATGGTTTGATTTATTTTAGTCCTAATTTTAGATAGTTTTAGTTTGATTCATTTTAGTCACAGTTTTAGTCTTTAGTTTTAATTTGATTCTTTTGAATCACAAATTAAAAAATTATAGTTAATTATAGTTTTAATTTGATTCATTTAGTCCCCGAAATTAATTTAATTCAATTTAGTCACAATTACTTTTAAATTTGATCCAATACTTAATTGCCCATTTGGCATTTCCCGCCCATTTTTTTGCTTAGTGGTTAATTACCCTTTGGTCCTCACACGTTTAAAATTTTTCATTTTAGTCCTAATATTCACTTTTAAATTTTAGTTTGATTCAATTTAGTCACAGTTATATATTAAATTGTAACATATTTCGGCATCCTAAGGGATATTTTGGTTCATATTAATCCTTAAAAAATATTTTATCCAAAATTTACCCACAATTACCAAACCGAAGTCTATTTGTACACGTAAGACCTGACTTGAACTTCAACCGAAATCGATATTACCCGACCTGAATTTTATCCGTCAACAACGTGACCCGATCTGAATTTTATCCGTCAACAACGTGACCCGACCTGAACGTGGCCTGACCTGAAGTCCATCCGAACCTGAATTAACCTGTTAATTAACTTATTCGAAACCGAACCATTTTGATTTGAACTGAAAATTACTCGACCCGAACTCAAACTCAATCTGATTTGAAATCAACTTGACAATGACCCGAACCTGAGTCGACCCGAACTCGACCTGATTCGAATCAGACTATTAAATTGACCTAACATAATCTGTATCTGATTTGACATGACCTGACATGACTTGACCTGAAACCTGAACGATTATCTGTAGGTTAAGTAGCTGACGTATTTCCTTTTGTTAATTGCTATCTTTACTCCCCTGCAAATCTAGAAACTTTGAACATGGTGTTGGGCTATTGCTATAGCTGCACTTGGAAATTAGGCGATCAATTACGTAAATCAGGATTTTTTAATGGAAATGCTTTATTTGCATGTTGTTTGGTTATGTATTTATTTCAATTACAACTGCTGACCCTCACATACACAAAAATGGTCAGCCAAATACTCATTTTAGGCGAACGCAGGCAGATGGGTTAGGTGGCAGTGCCATAAATGCTTCGATCAGTTTTTGGAATTCAACTACAAATATTTTAGTATCTAGTTGACTAGTTTATTGATTAATTAATTTAAAATATATATCATAAAAAACTATTAGTATAATAATATCATTCTATTTATTTTTTATGATTTTATGACTTAAATCTCTTGACATTTACTTATGTGATTTAATATTTTATCTCACTAAATTAATTAATAATTGATACGGAAGATATGGTAATATTTATAATAGGTATGATATCAATCTCATAAATACTGCGATTGACTATGCCTTACTGTTCAACTACATTTTCATAAAATTATCTCTCTTTTTTTAATCAATGTTAAAGTCAATGGTTTTAAAGTGAAATAAAAAATGTGAATTTGTTGTTGTGAGCTGGCGTTTCCCCCGCCCATGCGTTCTCGTTAGTCATTAGTCTGTGGTGCTCCACAAAAACAACACCCCTTTTTTATCCGACCAACAAACACACAGTCTCTGCCTTTTCCAGTAAGTTTTTCCCTTTTCTTTTTGTTCTTGGTCTTTCTCCTCACCGATTCAATTACCATTTTGAAATCATTTCTGTGTTCTGGAAATTGTTTTCTTGGTCAGATGTTTTAGATTTGTGCTTCCATTTCCGAGATACCGTGATGTAGAAATTTTCTTCCTTTCTATTGTTTTAGGGGCTTATTTGTAATGATGAAACATAATCTTTGTCTTTCAACTCGGGACAACTGAATATTATTGGTTAATTATTCATGTCTCATTACCATAATCACAAGCATTTGATTCTATAATTCATGACTTGCTATCTTCCTATGCTTTCCTTGAAAATGGAATCACTTATGTAGACTGGGATTTCTCTCTACACAGGTTTTCTTGTACCTTTAAATATGGCGAATTCTTCGGTATGGAATTAATCCCTTGTGCTAGCCTAGGAGTGAATAAAACAAAATGTGATTGTACAGTCTCCTTAGTTTCATAATCTTGTTTTCTTCTCAGGCTCAGCTAACTAGAAGTATGAGGAGACTAGAGTCCAGAAAGTCACATTCATGGTGGTGGGATAGCCACATCAGCCCCAAGAACTCTAAATGGCTTGCAGAAAATCTCGACGGTCAGTAACATGCTGCGCCTCCCATATATATACTTGGAAGGCCATGCTTTTTGTTGTCTAGTTTGTTGCAGCTGAAATCAGGAAAATCTGTTTACTTCTTACCTTTCTCTTGTGTTCCATTCCTTGAGTTAAGTTTTGTAATGATATCTGTAAACTGAAGATGTTGTTTACGGAGCAAGTGTTGATGTAGGGGGCGTGGTAGTATAATATTAGACAATCTACTGCTTTCTCTCTACTCTCATACAGGATTTTGTTTCTGAAATAATTCGAATTGCTTACATGTCAAAGAAGAGAAAATAAAAGTAAGATTGCTGACTGCAGAAATGGATCGTAGAGTCAAACAGATGCTGAAGCTGATTGAAGAAGATGCAGACTCCTTTGCCAAAAAGGCTGAGATGTATTATAAGAAGAGGCCAGAACTTATAACCCAAGTTGAGGAGTTCTACCGCATGTATCGCTCTTTGGCGGAGCGTTATGATCATGTGACGGGAGAATTGAGGAAGAGTATGTCGTCAGACATCCAATCTCAGGGTTCTGGCATCTCTGAAATTGCCTCTGATCTTCCCTCGAGTTGTCCTTCCTCAGATCGAAGGCTGAGTCCTCGTAAGTCCGGTCCACGTGCTGCTGGTGGGAACAGCTCTGATGTGTACACAAAAGGAGATAAGTCATCTTCTTCAACAGATTCTGAATCGGAATCTGATGATTATTCATGTTTTGGTTTACATTTGATGTTTGAACAGTTTTCAGTTTTAGCTTATCATAGTCCCTTCTACCTTAATAGAATTCGTAATTTTGCATATACATCCAATAAAACTTCTTTATGAGTTTTCTTCTAATCTTCCAATATTTTCTTTTTGTTGAAAAAAATTGATGTTAGCGCTTAAGCAGTACTGGTTAATGTTATTAACAATTTGGATTAACCAATAGCATTATAAAAAGTATAAGTGTTAAATTAAGTTGATGGACTGAATTTTAAATTTTAATATAGTAGAAAGACAAAAATCACAATTTGACAAACATTATTATTAGAGTTCATGCATGAAGAAACCCGTCTTAGTCTATTGCTCAGACTCTTCGATTTCAATAAATAGTATCTCGTGACGGACTGAACCCAACAAGTGTTCCAGTGGAAAAACGGATGATATTCATTCTAACAGACACAAGTTTTAATCACTTTGCAGTTCATTGTCAAAGGATTATATGTGTGAACAAGTCGCGACTTACTCTTGAATATGGAGATACGACCTCTAAGGATCTTTCAAATGTATAAATTTTTTTTAAAACTAAATAAATAAAAAGGAACCAAACCATAGTATCTAGACAAGTAATGATTCATGAGTTTAAAAATCATGTTTATTCAAACGTAATTAAATTCTGTATAATATAAGAATAATTATTTTACATCTCAAATATTAAAATAATTTAAAAAACGCTATACAAGAATTATTAATTGTTTTTATTTTCTAGAAAAAATAATTCTTCTAGAATTATTTATGAAAAAAAAACTTTAAAATTTTTATCAAAAACATAAAATAAAGTTATTTTGTTAAAATAAAATAAAAAAATCAAAACTTAAAATTAATATGAAAAAGTTGAGAATCGAACCGAATTAAATTGAACAGTTAAAAAATAATTTTTTTAACATAAACCGAAAATTCATTCAAGATAAAACATTCATCACAAGCTAGGGCAACCAGAGCCCAACAAAAACAAGGCAAAACACGAGCCTAACAGGACAATCGAACAATAGACCGAGCCACCAGTTATAACCAACAATATGTCGATATCGGAGAATCCTTGGCGGCCAAAAGAACCGACGAGTATTTCAAGGGGAAGGATGACATGGTCGGAAAGAATAAGCCCATAAAGGTCGTCTGTAATAGGACACTTCTTCTTCTTCTTGCCGAAAGAGTCACAAAGGCAATCAGATTCCGACCAAACAAGCGCCACGAGAGGAGCAAAACCGACGAGCCTTGCTTTAATATGGAACATAGAGAACCCACAGCAACGGAAAGAGAAGAAAAAAGGAGAGATATTCCTTCCTTTAGAACCTCCCAAAAACCTTGTCGGCGGAGGGGGAAGCTCTGATCCCTGAACACAAAAGACCTTCGAGCGAGTACGATTGGATGCCAAAGGAAGAAAGCTCTTACTAAGCCTCTCCAAAGACCATTCTGAAAAGCCAAAGAAAAGGGAGAAAACAACAACCTCACCACACCGACAAGAGAAAAAAGAGGGTTGAAGAGAGAAAAAGGGTGTTGGGAAACGCCGATACATCCCATGGCACATCGAAAAATTATCCGGAAAATTCCGCCAGAGATCCATGTATAAGGGATGAATTCGGGGTGAGTAGAGATGAAATATTCCCTTAATGAATTTGGTATCTTAATATCCTTAGGGAGTTAGGATAAACCAAATCGAATTCGAGTCGTCACAATAGCACTCCGAACTTTACGCAATCCACCCAAACGAAACGAACAATATTTTCTCTTCTCTACTTGTTAGAGAGGTTTTCCGAAAAAGCATACTTTTGCTGCTAGACCTTATGCCTTTATATAGCATTCAAAAACATAATTCTAATTAAATTCGGATTCATTAAATATATAATATATTTAACCGAATATAATTAAATATGTAGAATCTAATTCTACTTTAATTTGAATTCATTAAATATACCATATATTTAACGGAATACAATTAAATATGTAGAATCTGATTCTACTTTAATTATATTTCTTTAGGGATATATATTTTAATAGTGTTTGATAATTACAATAATTATCTAATTATTACAATATAATTCATTCTTTAATAATTATTACGTGTACAACAAGTTTGTACACATGCTATCTTGTCGATATTTGTTCGTTTCAATCATAGGGTGTGACACTTTTAGGTTCATGTAACATTAGTAGTAATATCTAGAACAATTCTAATATTACAAACAATGAGTGACATCTAGCAATACATCATTGCTACCTAAGTTACATGAAGTCGTGGTTCGACTTTACCTTTTTCCGTGATTAACTTCTTTTATGTATTAAATCATTTTGTCCTTATATCTAGATTGAACACAAGTCATGAATTAGTCACACTTGTATAGTCCATCTAATATTTCTTGATATCTTGAGTAGACTATGATAAACGAATAACTATGATATCTCATATCAATTTATTCGAGCATGACCATGTATATTCTAGTCTCACTCAATCAAGTCGCCTACGATATTACTCCTATTATGTAGGAGGGACAAATCCTATCTTGATCAACCATATTTCACTATATAGAGTGTGACATATCCAATATCAGTCTTTATAGTGTAGTCTGTTACAACACACGTTTGACTGCATCAAAATATGTCACTCTCGATATTGAAATAATGATGATCTCATGTCTGAGGATCATACACTTAGTTATCACCATGAGCAATGTTGTGACTGTTACATAATAATCCAAGAAGCATGCTCATAGCGGGTCAGTCTAGTATGTCGTTCTCTAACACATACTTATGTATTGATTTTGACATCTCTATGTCAATAACAACACTTTGTTATCAATAAACTAATATTAGTCTTAATATATTATTGTTGTCCATGCCCACAATAATTCTCGACTAAGGACATTCAAGAATAACTAAATTATTCTAAGGAATTTATTATAATCTAGTTTATTTATTAATGTTGTTGCGTGTAATAAGTGTTACACAATTGTGTAAGTATACACTTCGCAATAATAAAGTGATATAAGTATCAAGTATCGTCTTCACAGGGATTGGTTTTGGGCCACTTTGCTTAAGTTACTGCACTGTGAAAGTAAAAATACAAATAGGTGATAGGATGAATCTAACTAATAAGTAAACTAAAGAACAATAAAAGTAAAAGATAGAGGAAATCAAATAAAAGAGAAGAATAATTTAAGGATTGATCGTCGAATGGATCATCTCGGTTTTCAAAATGCAACAAACACCGAATTTCCTCGGAAATGACCAAAGCTACTACCGTGGCAATAGGTTAAGTAATTGCCTCGGCAATCCCTTGCTTGGGCAGCAACCAACAACGTCAAGGTTCGACAAAGCGTTCTTCAATTGTTTCTTTTTATCCCTAAGTCGAAACTCTATCAATGTACAAGGCTTGATAATACCTCCCAGCGTGAACCAAGGGTGAACATCAACCGATCTTACGCCTCTCTTAGCCGTTGAAATTCTTACTTATTGCTAAGCTGAATTAGTCTTCACCAATTTGGGCAAAAACCATGCTTATTCGTTTCTTGAATCTAACTCTCCCGATATAAGATAAATGGATGCAATCACAATTTCCTCTCCCGATTCAATTGCAAGTAAAGATAAACACCAAGAATAAGAAAACCTTGAATTAAAATTGCAACTTTAAAAACCTAAACAAATCTAATCGTTTATAAAAACCACAAACCCAAAATAACCCAAGCCAAACAAGTTAGTTCATGGTTGGGTTTTGAAAGATATACAAAGAATAATTCCCTAGCATGAATCTAACCGAAACAAAGAAGAAAAAGATGAAGAATTCGAACAGCCCCCCTTGTTTTATTCTCTTCAATCGACTCCCTTCTGAAGTTGACGGCTTGGCCTTCTTTATATAAGTGATGGCTAGGTCAAAGTCTTTCTTGAGGAGGAAGTTAAGTTGAAATTAAATTGAATAAAAGAAATATTAAATCTTATTTTAATTTTATTCCAACTAAAACTCCTATTTTCTAGGGATTTAATATCTTTTTGACCTCTTCATGAATATCCAAGCTCTGATCTTCATGCAAATTATCTCTAAAAATTTAGCTCTTTACGCTCTTCAAGTCGCCTACCACTTTTGTCTTTTTCTCCCTTGTTAGAAATTGCCCGGGCATTGCCTCGGCAATGGCCTATCAATCTTTTCTGCTCGGCAGGGTTCGTTCTCTTGGTTCAACATTTCTCAGTAAGGCTTGACATCAAAGAATGGCTTGGTCTTGATCGTCAAGTGATGCTCGCGTAAAAGTGCCCCACAATAGTGCAAGTGTACACGTGTCAAGTAATATAATGATAAGTATATCGAGTACTGTCTCCACAAGGATTGAGCTAGCCTTTTGATTCCACTTCCTTGCACTACAAAATAATTAAAGTAAAAAAACACAGATGAGTTGGGTTGTTGAGTAATCTAAAAATACTAAAACTAAAATAAGCTAGAAATAAAAATAGAAGATCATAAGTGAGAGAATGGGTTGGATTAGAATGCGTCGTAGTGTGGAATCCTATTGACTTGTCTCTATTCTTGAATTTTGCAACACCAAACTGCCTTGGCAGTAACCTAGGTTCCTGCCGCGGCCACAAGGGTTGATTCTCTGCCGCGACAATCTCTTGCTCTTGGGCAGATGCTGTTAAGGTTTGGCAAAGTGTCCTTGAATGACTCCTCTTTATCTCTAAGCTCGGAACATTGTTGATGGCTGAACTCTGACCATACCTCTTGGCGTAAACCAAAGACAAACACCAACCAATCACACGCTCCTCTTAACCGCTGGAAGTCTTAACCTATCTCTAGGCCGAATTAGTTAACACCACTTGGATGAAAACTGTGCTTACTCGTTTCATGAGTTCAACTCTCTCGATATTGAACAAATAAATAATCTCACAAACTCTCTCTCAATAATTCTGCAAGAATGATTAAAGCCAAGAATAAGGAAACCTCAACTTAATTGCATTAAGAACATAAACAAAGTACAATAGTCTTCACACAACCACTAAACAAACTAATCTAACCCTAAGGAAAATTAGAACACAATGAATGGAAAGAAAACACAAACTAAACCCTAAGCTCTCTCTCTTCGATTAAACTCTCCTCCTCTTCTCGAGCTCAATCTGCCACGTAAAGTGTGTAGAAAAATCCGGCGTTTAAAGCTCTTTAAATTGACTACCACTTTGCCTATTTTGCCCCCGGCAGGTTGAATAGTACACGACCGCGGCATGGAATTCTACTACCTTGGCATGGGTCTGTGACTGGTTCTGCTCCGCAAGGCTTCATTATAAATTAGCTTCCCTCAGTAGAAGCTATATGTTGTGGCTTAGCTTGATTAGGGTCTGCTACTAGTTGGTTCTGCCTCATTCTTCCCTTGTCCTCTAGTGCCGTCACGACATCATCCTGCCCTTGCATCGTGCAAATCTGTAGAAGCACCAAACTTGCATCAAACAATACCTTTTTCATAGAATAAATAGAATATAAGGATCAAATGCATAAATGATGAAATTAAAGCATGAAGGGCCATAATGCAACTCAAATGGATGTAGGTTGAGTGATAGTTGCCATGTAAAAGGGGTCAAAATATAGGACTTTTGGCAACTTATCACACCCCTAAACTCAAACTATTGCTTGTCCTTAAGTAATGCAAACCATTAATTGCCAAACCTTAATTTTCATAAATCGTCTCCTTGGTCTTACTTTTCCTTCTCTCTTCAAACCATGGCAAAGAATGCTCAGCTTTTAAGTCTTTAGATGCCTGAATTCCCTGGAATCAAACTATAAGATTTGTGAGTGTGTGCATGCATTGTGAACAAGATAATCATAAGGATTCTAAGAAAAGACTTAAGCATTAACCTACTTAACTTGGGTATTTCTTTTAGCAATCTAACCTACTAGATCCAGTTTCAGGCACCTCTAGTGATTAGCCTAGAGCTGGTTTCAGGCACCTCTAGGGCTTCCATAAGCTAGAGCTGATTTAAGACACCTCTAAGTTTTTACCCAATTTTATTTCTAAGCTAGTTTATGCCCTAATTGTACTAGAATTCCTTAAATCATGCAAGTCACAAAAGTGTTTTAAAGTTCTAATCTCATAGTGTGATCCTAAGTTATCTTCCTTTAAGTATCCTAAAAAAGGCTCTAAACAGTTCTAAACAATGGTAAGAAGAGAGAGTTCTATTGCCAAGTAAGAAGATTTAATTAAAACTAAACTAAGGCAATTAATAGAAAGTACTATCGAGGCATAAGCAAAATTCAGTTAAGGCAATGCAGTGAAAAATTTTGACAAGTAAAAGAACAAAATTGCATGGCAATTATATTATACTACCGCGACATGGCCTTGCCTTGGCAACTGAACCTACACCCCTAAACTCCAACCAAGCATTTCTATCAATGCTTACATTTCATACATTAAGATAGAAAAAAAATAGCACACAAAATATAAGGGCATTAAAAATAAACGTCAAAAAGAAGAGGAATTTAAATAGATGATGATTTGGAAGATTCATCTTCCTCGCCACTCTCGCTCTATAAGATCAATCTCTTTGGTTTTGATGTCGCGTGTGTAACCCCCTTAGCCCAGCCTAGACGCTTGACCCGAACTACGAAGATTACACAGGGAAAACCAAAGTCAACCCGAAAGTCAACCTTGATTAACGACCCTTTTTTTCTTTTTAATATTTTATAGATGCACATTAAGCCTATGTGAACACTCAATAATCATGGGAGAGAAAGGCACATCGATCGGAAAACATTTAGGGACTCAATTGTATAAATTACACGTTTAGGGACCAAAATGTAATTTCTAGAAATTATTAAAACTTTGCAGATTTTAGGTTACCAATATGTAATTAGTCATATTACATGATCCCTCGTCAAATTTCAGCTTAATAGAACATTCCAAGCTCAAGCAATTGCAACCACAACATTCAAGACTAAAACGTAAAACATGGAAACTTAAAACAATCGAAAAACATCATCCAACGGTCATACGTTTCGAAACACCAATCCCTCGTACCGAAACGCTCGTATCAGAACAGTGCTGACCGTTTCGGTACTCGGGTGTGTTATGATACCGGTATCGAAATAGGCCTCACAGGTAGCCAAACTGTTTCGAAACAGCTTCAACCGTTCTGAAACACTATGGCCATTACATGCCCCCATTTCAAAACAATTGAGGGTGTTTCGATACACTTTGCCTAGTGACAACAGAAATTGCTAGTTTTCACCTTTTAAACCAATCAAACATGCCTCAAAGAGCATCAAATCATACCAACAACTCAATTTGATACTAAGGAACATATTTAGGACCCTTAAGCTAGAGCATGGCATCAAACACAAAAACATTCAATCTAAAGGCATGCTTCCTAGTCACAAATCCAAATATGAGCTCACAAACCTCAAACCAACCAATATGACCATTTACAACTCATCAAAGCCATCACAAATATGCCACAAACTTAGAGAGTTCAAAACACATCTCCCAAATACAACCTTGAAGTCCCATTGCCAAATATCAAAACTAAAGTGTATAAAAACATCACCATACATGAGCTTTGCACTTCCTTGGATGTTCTTAATCTTCTCACTGCCCAAAAACACTTCAATTATCTGCATTATTGGTAAATGAGAGCATAAGCACACTTGCTTAGTGAGGCATGCTCTAAAGAAAACCAACACAATAATGCATTATTCAAAACACTTTCTCAAAAGCTTTTTCAACAACATGCTCATTCTATCTCATGCTTGAAAACCATTTCAAAGCAACTCTTCCTTGAAAACACATGCACCTCAATTTTATCTCATGCATTTAAACCAATGCAAATCTCATGGCAAGGCCATACACATGCTTGTACAAACCAAAGCATTTCATATACAAATCTCATATGCATTTCTCATAGTATAAATCATCTCATCAATAGGTACATGTAATTCAAAAGCATTTTCATATATTATATTGGAAGTTCACATCTCATTACTACTCGGATATGCGGACAACATTCTCAAACCACTAGACGCTTCCGGTGGAATCTCACATCACCGTACTCACTTGTCTAGTAACATAATTTCCGGTGGAATCTCACATCATGATACTCACATGGCAGAATCTCTCATCGCCACAAAGCTTGGGTATTTCACCAAGTCATACCCGATGGAATGCCCATCATCGGTCTCTCTCTTGATTAAACCAAAGAGCACATATGAATTTTTAGTTTATAGTGCACTCTCATCCTATTGATTGATCAATTATATCGAGTAAGTATCTCATCTTCTATGCCAATATATTATGTCAAAATATCATCTCACCTACTATTTTTCATGCAACATTTCTCAAATCTTTCTCATGTCATTTCAAAACCATAACATTTGCCATGCTTTAGAACAAAAGCTCAAAACTCAACAATGCAACATGTTATTTCATGAAATCATTTCAAGCATCATCACATGCTACAAGTCATGCATAAAAATAGTAGGAATTTATCTATCTCAAACCATGAGCATGTAAAAGCATTTTAGGGGAAACCATCTCATATAAGAGAGCAATCTAGACAATACTTACTTCCTGACTTAGCAAGGTGTTTCAAACCTTTCCTAAATCCCCAAACCTTGTTTCTTTGTCCCTCAAGGACTTCTAAAACTATTTGCACTCACCGATTACGTTTCGCTTGCTCGTCGAAACACTATCTAAGCTCCCGGATCAACACCAAAGGCGTTCGAAGATGTCTCCCATGTTTATAACATATAAGAGCAGAGGATTAATGCATCATCATGCATTGAAATCATCAGCCACACACCTAAACTCGCTGCTCTACCCAAGAACCTCATTTCGGCTACCAAACACAACTGAAATCATCTCCAAACTCTTCCAAAACAAAGCCCAACCAAGATCTACCACTTCTAATCATTTCTAAACATCAATCAACATCAAAAACCACAACAAACTTGTCCTTATACCTCCAGCTATGACAGAACACCAAAACCACCCCAAAAACCACCATTCTAGCATGCAAAACTTAGGAATCCAAGCCTATTCGGGATTTGTTTGATAAAACCTCATTGATAACATCAATTAACATCCAAAATACATTATAAAACAATCTCAAAACAGAGCCTAACCATCAACCACGAAAATAATCAAGATCTCTCCAAAAACCTTGAATTTTAATACAATTTCTTGTTTCTAACATTAAAGCAACTAAAAAATCATTAACAAATGATTGATAACTTGAGAATTTTAATAAAGAACCGATCATTAGATGAGAAGGACGAAGCTTACCTCTAATGGCTGATTTCTCCTTGAATTGAGCAAGTTTTCTTGAAAATCCAATGTAAAAACAAGAGGATTTGATGAGGAAAAGATTAGGAATCAAAGGAGATTGAAATCTCATCAAAATAAATGAAAATCAAAGGATAATTGATGGAGGAAATGTGTTTGGCTGAAAAGAATTTGAGAGAAAATGAAATGAGAGAAAATTGATGAAAGGTAGTTATGAAAAGTCAAAGATAGTTTTCCTTTTAATTATCTTTATTTCCTTTAATTAAAACATTATTAAAATCACCCAAAATAAGGAGAAATGTGATTAAAAACATTTTGGTAAAATTGGATCCTTAAAGATTCAAAGTTTCAATCCTTTACAAAATAGTCACTATTTAACTTTTGCAAAAACTGCGATTTCGTCACTACACTGAAATGTAGTATTTCCAAATCTTATTTTGTAAAATTGATTTCACCATAACCATTCATATAATAAATGAGGATTTTTAGATATTTTTCCATATTTTTAAAGCATCCCAAACTAGGTGTTGCTTAAATCTCCCTGTAAGATTCGAATCGTTCTCGACCGATCCGATTCGAATTCTAAAACATCTAGGCCCAAATTTGGGGCGTTATAGCGTGCTTGACTCGTTTGGATTCTTGGTGTGGCTAGATACGTGATGGTGGGGTGGGCTTTGGTGTTGTGGTAGTAACCTCCTCATCTTCGAAGTCTGGGTAGATTTCCTACATAGTCACTATCTTGTGTTTAAGTTCTTCAAAGACCCGAATGACCAAATGATCTGACCAGCTTGAGGTAATGGTACGAAGATTCATCAGGTGTATCCAAGCCAACATTGTGCTTAACTTTCCTTGCCACGGCCGAAATGGTGTCAGAGGCCACGACAGAGGGTACTTGGGATGCCTGGGCAGTGGCTGCGGCAGGGGTTGCTTCTTCTCGGTGCTCAGGGGCGTTGATGTTGGTGAAGACATTAAGGAAGGGTGGAAACTGGACCGTCTGGTCTGGGAACTTCTTCTGGATCAGCTGTAAAATGGAGGTATGGAAGTCCCTTATGTGTGCCATGAACAGCTGCTGGCGTTGGTCTATTTCCTCCAGCTTCTGTAGAATTTGTTGAAAGTCTGCTGCTGCTGGGGTGTGCGTCTGGAACGTCTCTAGGATAGTTGTCGGGGCTGCTGCCCAGGCATTGCCTTGCATTGGCGTGGCCTGGACTGGGTCAGCTTCAGTTATGTTCATCAGCCTGTGGTATACTTCCCTATCCCAGCCCTTCCGGTGTGACGTGTATTCGTCAGCTTCATGAACGGGCACCTCCTTTTCCGTGCACATGTTTGTGATCAACGAAGGAAAGTAAAACGACCCCTTATCCTTTTGCGCACATTTGTAGATTTTCTGACAAATGAGATTACAAACATTAATCTTTCGATTATGCATAGTAGAATGGATAAGAGCAAGGCTAGGCCGATCAATGGTAGTGTTGTGTGAGGTCGGCATGAGGCAGTGGTGGATGAATTTGTTTCATAGCTTCGCTTCTAGTTTGAGGCTTCGCCTTTGGACCGACCCTCGGTGTGCCCCAGCCTCCTATGCTATGGCAGCATAGCAAAGCTCCTCTTTGATTTGTTGGTAGTCTTCTTTTGTGTGTGATTCCAAGACTTCTGTGTGCTCATCTCTTTTAATGTGCATGGCATAAAATTGGTTTATGGCATCGGCATCAACCCTTATTGCCTTCCTTCTTATGTTTATGAAGAGCGTTTCGTCATTGGGCCTGTGTGCATAGAATTCTTGGACTATGGTGATGTTGGCCCAGGTTGGTTAGAGACAAAATATGTACCATTTCTTATGGTTGATCTTGTTGAATAGATAGTGGTCGATGCCGAGGTTGGGCTTGTCGAAAACTTGGAAGCCTTATTCTTCCCACACTTTCCAAGAGATGAAATATTTATTGAATCGGTATTCGACTCCCGGAGGTGCAAAGCGGGTATAGGATTGTACGACGACAGTGCTAGAGCTTTCCCATCAGATTGCCATCTGAAATTTAGAAGAGTTGAGATTGGATGGTTGATAGTAAAAGAAAATAACAACTTTGGAGATTTCAAGGTAGTGGAAGAGAATGTTAGAGTGAAGAATAAAGCAGAATAGTGGCCCTTATATAGAGTTTCGGCATATCATGTCGTTGGAGCGCAAATCATGGCCGCGGCTCTTCTAGCCGTTAGGAGCCATTTCTGCCCGTTGCAATTCTCGCCCGTTAAAAACTAGCCGTTACGGCTCTTGCGGTTTATTGGGCGACAAATGCCGCGGAAGCTAACAATTTTCTCCTAGACGTTTGTTCATCTTTTTTCCTTTCTTGTTCTCCATCCCTAAAAATAAATAAAATAAAATTTTATTTCTAAAAAAATTTAGAAAAGTGCAATTAACTAAAATTGAAAACTAACAAATAAAAACTAAAAATAAAATAAAAATTTGAGAGAAAATTTTAGAACACTAAAGGAGTGCACGTGGATGCATCTCCTAAAGTGTTTATTTCCTTATCCCTCATCACATGGGCTCCCTTGTGAGGTAGCAACTGGTGTCCAGGATCTCCCGTTAATATGATGCAACAATTGTCCTGGAAGAGTTCTACGTGTTCGACGCGGCCTTGTGCACCTTCTATGCCGAGACAAGTTAGTTCTTTGTTGAGGTATGGTTTCCTTGTGGTCTGGAGTTCTTAACATTTTTCTGAATCCTCAGCATGTTTCCTTGCGTTTAGTACGTGGAGTTTTACATGCTCGTCATTGATTCACACTGTCAGCTCTCCTTTCTCAACATCAATTATTGTCCTTCCGATACCAAGGAATGGTCGTCCTAGAATGAGTGGGGTTCTTTCATCTGCATCATAATATAGAATGAGGAAGTCAGTAGGGAAAATAAATTTATTGACTTTTACCAGTATGTCCTTAATTTCCCCCTTAGGTTGTGCATGTGATCCATCAGCAAGCTGTAGCATTATCGTTGTCGGTCTGGCCGTCCTAATCCCCACTTTTTGGAAGACTGACTTCGACATGATGTTTATGCTTGCCCCTAGATCACAAAGTGCCTTCCCTCGTAGTGATTCCCGATTGCGCATGGTATGAGAAAACTTTCGGGACCCTTTAGCTTAGACGGAGCTCGATTGTGTAATGTGGCCATGCATTCCTCCATTACGGCCATCGTTTCAAATTCCCCAATCATTTTCCGTTTTGACACGATGTCCTTGAGGAACTTGGAATAGTTTGGGATTTCCTTGATTACCTCCACCAAAGGCAGATTAATATGTACCTATTTTAGAATGTCCAGGAACTTCCTAAATTGGTACTCTTGCTTTTGTTGTTTAAGTCTTTGTGGGAATGGTGGAGCTAGTTTGCTATCTTTAGGTTCTGTCATGGGTGTTGCTACAGGTTCTGTCGGCGCAACATTGTTCTTGGTTGCTGCCGCGACCCTATTGTCTTTGGTATGTGTTGTGGTAGTTAACTCATTTTATATCTCCGGTGTTGTATGCTTGTTTTGAGGCCCCTGTAGTTGGACACAACTCTTGGTTGTTACAGCTTTGCATTGTTCGTATGTTTTCCATTTAGCGGCTTCAATGTCGCTAGGAAAGCCTCCAATTGGCCTGGTGTTCAGAATTTGTACGATCTGGCCCACTTAAGTTTCCAGGGATTTCAATGTTGCCTCGTTGTTCTGCAGCCTCATCTCAGTCCTGTCCATAAAAATTTCAGTTTTTTTTATGAATTTGTCAGTGTTAGCCATATATGCACTAGTTTGAGTCATAAAAGCATGAAGAGTGTCTTCTAGAGAATTGGACTACATTGGCTGATGTGGCGGCATGGGCTACTACTGCGGCATGTTCTGTACAGGCATGTTTTGTTGGAATCTTGTTGTTGGAGCATTCTGATTTTGCGGGTTGAGTGCATTATTTGGGTTGCTTCAAGAGAAGTTAGGGTGCTTTTTCCATACTGGGTTGTAGTTGTTGGACGTCATGTTGTTCCTGTTAAAGTTTCCAACATAGCAGGCGGACTCTGGGTTCTGCGGGCATTCAGAAAAAGCATGGTTACCTCCACAGTTTTCGCAAAATAATTCCATTACCTTGACTTCCTATTGATTGTTTTGCGACTTCAAGTTCAGAACCGGCTTTGTCAAGGTGCCAATTTGAGATGAAATTGCGTCCGAGGACCCTATTTCATTTACTGTGGGCTGACAGTAGATTCCCCCTTTCTGGCCATTGGGAACTGATAGTCATTCTTGGCTGTCCATTTTAGAATCTCTATGGCTTCTATTGGTTCCTTTTCTAAGAGTATGTCGTTTGTCGAGGCATCATCCTAGTTGTTGTGTTAACTGCATTATAGAACACATTTACTTGCATCCACAATGGAAATCCGTGCAAGGGGCATTTGTGTAATAGCTCTCTATATCGCTTCCAAGCCTCGTGCATGGACTCGCCATCAGCCTGTCCAAAAGAAGTAATTTCATTACACAAATTTTCAGTTAAATTTGTAGGATTAAAGCACGCTAAGAAATCACAACATAAATCACTCTAGAATCCAATTGATCCTGCTGGAATACTATTGAGCTAGGTTTTTGCCCTAGCCCTTAGTGAATAGGGGAACAATTTCAATCTCAGAATATCCTCATGTACTCTCTGTATATTAAACGAGTTACAAATCTGGAGGAAGGACTTGAGGTGCTGTCTGGCATCTTCAGTTGATGAGTTGACAAATTGCTCCATGGTATTGATCATGTTGAAAATCACAAGCTTTAGTTCAAAGTAGGTGTAAAGTGTCCATAAGTTCTATATTTCATGCACATTCCATCTCCTATTATTGCTATTTTTGAGTATCTTTTATGTATAATTAGGATCATATATTGCATTTTACAGTATTCTTTATTTTGCCATGCTTTTTATAGATTATCTGTTATTTGGTAAGGAAAAGGTATTGTTTTAGTTTAATTTTAGTTTCTGGTGCTAGAAGCTGGAAGAAGGAGAGAGGAGCTGATGACATGATACTGAGGCAGCAGATCAAGGAGCTGTGCTGATGCAGTTCCAGACAGAGATAACAGCTGCTGAGTAGCTGCCGCCGCCATACCTTCCGCCCAAGACAACAAACTGAGGAATTCGAGAACTGGAGTGCGATCTATAGAGCAGAAAATCCTGATCCTGACGATGCCGTCCACTCAATTTTTTGATGACTGTAGAAGCGGACAGAGCCGCCAAAGAAGGAGTTCGAGATTACTTGCAGAGCAAGGTAACATGAAGAAGTCCACATTCAACTCAAAGAAGTTAGAAATTAAGGTTGCATTTAATGCAAAAGCTACTTTGAAGACTTCTACTCCAAGAAGCACTAGACCTAGCTAATGCCTATATATACCCATTGTACTTTTACTTCAAAACAACTTAGGTTTTCCCTTAGGCATAGTTTAGGTTTTCTTGGCGCCATTATATTCTAAAATTCTCTTTGGGTTTGAGTTATGTTTTAATTAGCGTGAGAACGGTTGTTTAGGTTTTTAAGTTTGTTTTTGCAATAAAGATTCAAGGTTTGCTTATTCCATGTTCTTCATAGTTTTCAATTAAGGAGAAAGATTAGTTGATTACTATCCATTTGTTCGTTATCGAGAGAGTCGAACTCACGAAAGGAGTAAGTACGGTCTTCACCTCAATCAAGTGTTGATCAATCTAGCCTAGACATAGGTTAGGGTTTAAGGCGGCTAAAAGAGAACGAACAAAACATTACTGCCTTTGCACAATTCACGCCGCGACTGGTATTATCTGCAGTGGGAATCAACAACATCCTGACTTAGACATAAGCGGGATCACTTTTCAAGCGTTCTTCCAAACGTTGTAGTTCTGTCGAGTTCGCCGCCGAGACACACATCCAATCCACTACCGATGCAGTGAGAGCATCAAAGTAGCCTACCTGCCATCCTTCGTCGAGGGAGCAAAGTCTGGCAGCGCTAAGCAAACTTATCCTATTCAACGCAGTTTTACACTAAGCAGCTACATAACCCGGCCCATTCCATCAATCTGAACTCTTCCCTCATATTTACTTGTGTTTTATTTTCTTTTCTTCTTAAACAATTCAACTTATTTGTGCATGCAATTTTCCCTTGTGCAGGAGTTACGATTCAAGTCAAGTTGTCCGATACCTGTGGGAGACGATATCTTTTATACTATTACTTAACAGAAGTGTGCACTTGCGCTCATATTTAGAGAACACTAAAACGCTCTACAAGTTTTTGGCGCCATTGTCGGGGATTGGTAACAATGAAATTTCTTTTTAATTTCTGCACCTTTATTTATTTGCTTTTAATTTTTATTCGGAGAATAGAAGAATTTTACAGTTTCCTTTGCTAGTGCATGACCAGGGAAAACCCAAAAGGAAAAATCGTTTATTGTGACGATATCATATGAAGAGCAAGAGAACTCAAAAAAGAAATTAGAACAGCCCTAAGGAAAGCTAAAGAAGAAAAAAATAGAGGAAATCATGGAAGTAATAAATGACAACCCTGCCAACAATGCTCGGAACGGCAGAGATTGGCAACAAGACCCACCGCCCAGAGAATAGCAACAAGTTCCACCTAGGCAGCTGCCCCTATTCTGCCCAGGCAGCCACAATACGTTCGAACCACCATGGATTATTTGAAGTATGACTTCAGAGGGTTTGACCCTATAGTGACAGAACCTGAAATTGAGGCGGATCACTTTGAGCTGAAGCCTGTGATGTTTAACATGATCAACACTTTGGGGCAATTTGGAGGGACTGCCACAGAAGATGCTCAACAGCATTTAAGAGGATTCCTAGACATATGCAAAGCCTTCAGAATACACGGAGTCCATCAAGATGTGCCAAGGCTGAGGTTATTCACCTATTCACTGAGGGATAGGGCAAAACAGTTGTTGAACAACCAGCCAGCAGGATCATTCAACACATGGAAAGAGTTGTGCAAGGATTTTTTGGATCGTTTCAGCCCATCTAATGTCATAGACAGATTGAGAAACGAGATCATAGCTTTCCAGCAAAGGGGATAATGAGCCAATGTATGAAGCATGGGAGCGGTACCAACAGATACTAAATAACTGTATGCTTCATGGTTTTCCAGCTTGGAAACAAGTGTCAATGTTTTACAACGGGGTGAACTGCCCAACTCGAATTGTGATTGATGCCTCAGCCAACAAAATCATCCTCGACAGACCACTAGAGGAGGCACTGCGGATCGTGAACCAAGCCGCCAAAAATGAATATAAGTACCCAACTGCCCACCGAGGCGGCATTAGGCGACCAACTACTGTGAACAAAGTAGAAGCCTCAGAATCTGTCAATGCCCGCCTTGACAAACTAACAAAGCTTGTTATGAACATGGTTAAACCCACTAGAAAAGTCTATGAGGCCAAGGATGTAGAACCATTCTGTGATGAGTGTGGGGGCAATCATGATTCCTTTAAATGTACTGCATCTGCCAATTTCATGGGAGGATACGAGAGGAACAGCAGGCTCGCCACGAACACATACAACCATGGATGGAGAAATCATCCAAATTTCGCATGGAGCAATCCTAAAACTACTGCAAATCCATAACAACAACAGAGCGATTACCAACAGAACCAGTCCAGACAACAAGCTCAACAACCACAAAACAATTCACTAGAAGAAACTTTACAAACTTTTATGTCTAACTAGTGAATTTATTGTTCTTACTAATAAATTCATTGACAAAACTTAGTCGTTCATGGACAAGACGAAGATGAGGATGAACAACCAAGAAGTTGCGATAAAGAACCTGGAGACCCAATTTGGGCAATTCAATGCGATCTATAGCAGCAGGACAATGGGTGCAACATCCGACAGTACAGAGGCATAAGCGAAACCCACATATGAGCAGTGCAAAGCCATATCAACCAGAAATGGGAAACAGTTGGATGAGCCCAGAATGGAAAAGGCAACAAAGGAACTGCCAGCACAGATAGAACTACCTGCCATGACAGCATCAACATCAGCCTCTTCGAAAGATGAGCCTGACAGTAGCCCTGAGGCTGATGATCCTCCGCAAATAAAGTTCCCATGCAAGGACCGTATAGAGGACATCCGCTTGCCAACACCTTTCCCTAGAGGCTTAAGAACCAGAAGCAAGAGCACCAGTTCAGGAAATTTTTGGATATTCTGAAGCAGGTGCACATAAATATCCCTCTAATAGAAACCATTCAGAACATGCCCAACTATGCAAAATACCTAAGGGACATGATTTCCAAGAGGAAGAGAATTGGGGAGTTTGAAACAGTTGCTGTAACAGAGGAGTGCATGACTATGCTGCACAACAAGTTGTCGCCCAAGCAAACAAACCCATGCAGTTTTGTTATACCGTGCAAAATAGGCAGCAAGCACGAAACAAAAGCCATGTGCGACTTAGGGGCCATCATCAACTTAATGCCTAAGGCAGTCTTTGACAAACTAGAAATTGGGCAAGCCAAACCCACCTCCATTATGCTGAAATTTGCTGACCATTCATTTGTACAACCAGAGGGAAAGATTGAAGACATCCTAGTTCGAGTGGGCAACCTTATTTTCCTAGCAGACTTCCTCATCTTAGACTGTGAGGCCGATGAAAATGCCCATATCATCCTTGGGTGACCATTCTTGGCCACGGGCAGAACGTTAATATATGTGGAGCATGAGGAGCTGATCATGAGGGTAGACAATCAAAGCATCAAGTTAATTGTGTTACAGCCCTCATCAAAGGAAAAGGAAGGATGCCCAGACGCACATGTCTCCAAAATCAGCACTGAGACAGGTCCAAACAGCAGCTGTCACGGCAGATCCAAGGGCAGGCTGAAGTAACCAACAACACACCGCCTTAAAGAACAGGAGGACCCCTCAGGAGGGAAAGACAAGAAAAACCACCTCAGGAAGTGGTTATGTCAGGGAGATGCACCCAAATGCACTCCCAACATAACTTAATTATTTTTATTTTTATTTGCCTTTATTTTTATGTTTTATGAATAGAGTTTATTTTTTTGCAATTTATTTTCTGATAGGATTAGATTTTAAATTAATTTCACATTTTTATTCCCTTCAAAATTTATTTAATTACTGTTACTTTATTTCAGGCTTTATGAATAAAAGAGCTGGATCAAGAAGAAGGCCCAACAAGGAGCTCGCCCACCATACCGCCGAGACATCCAAGGGCGGCCTAGCACAAACAGTGCCTAACGACTAGTTGCCTGCTAACGGCTAGCTGCCAACGGCTACATAAATAACGGGCAGAAACCCCGTAACGTGCGAGAGACAACTTGACCGTTGGACATTTAATGCTGCCCCGACATCTCTCGACAACCTCTATTTAAACCTTAGTCACCCTATTATTTTACTTTACTTTCAACTCCTTGCTATATTCTTCTTGAATCCATTGCTTTTTTTCTCACAATATTTTCTTTTCAGTTATATTTCCACCGTCTCACACATGGCTTCAACATCAATACCCAAACCCACCTTCCAACGTTTTTGCTCCAAGGTAGATGAAATGAGATATAAAAATCAGTTTGTCAAGCAAGAAATTTGGGAGGAGCAAGGTTTCCACTATATGAAGCAAAAAGGGGACCTTGGCTTAGAGCCCGCCTTGTTCGAGACCATACACAACAAGGGATGGGAAATATTTGCACGACAGCTGGAGATGTCCAACATCACCTTGGTCAGAGAGTTTTATGCCCATCACCCTTGCCCAGAGCCGCCGTTCGTCTACGTCTGAGGTGAACCTGTCAAGCTGAATGCCGCCGTGATCAACAACTTTTATGGCCTGAAGATGGACGACAACCTCCACGAGGAATGAAGGCAGTCACTGAAGGCTGCCGACTACGATAGACTCAAGGCAAAGTTGTGTGAGCCCACCTCCCACAACTCTACCATAGACTAGTCGCTCCTCGCACTCATCCACAACATCATGATGAACCCACCCATCAGCGTTGGGGAGATCATATGCAAGGAGATCCACAACTGCTTTTGCAAGACAAAGGGCAGGTTGTACTTCCCGTCTCTCATCACCGGCCTTTGTGCCAACTTTAACGTCCCAACCAAGCCCGAAGATGAGATGACAACTGCCAAGGAGGGGTGGACCAGGAACGTTCGCTTGCAGATGATGCAGGCATAGGAGACCATGCCCATCACCCCCAGCCAGCCACACCAGCCGCCCCCGACAATGCTGAAGCTACCCCAACCCATGAAGTCCTCACTCTACTGCGCACCCTTATTGAAATCAACAAACGAATTAAGCAGTAGCAGTTAACCTTCATGAAGTACGCGGGGGAGGTGTTGCGTGTAAAAGAGTCTATCGCAATTGTAGTGCAACTGTACACGACGCAAGTTGTAAAGTGATACGAAGTATCAGATATAGTCTCCACAGGGATTGGGCTAATAGCTTCACCTTAGTTACTGCACGAAAGTAAACGAAATATTTGATAAAGTTGTCACGAGAATAATAAAGTAAAAGTACATAAAAGAGTAGAAATATCAAGATAGAGAGAATGGGCTGGTATTGAATTGCTCAGTAGTGCAGGTATTGCAGAGTTTAGGAAATCCAGTTCTGTCGTTCGCCTGTCGCGGCAGCAGTCCGTTGATCGTCGCGGCATCAAACACACCAACTCAGTATGTTCAAGTTTGGCAAGAATCCCAGAATTGCCTAGGCCTATCCCTAGGTCCAAGTTTGTCGATGATCACGTCTTGATGATACCTCCCGGCGTGAATCGAAGGATGAGCACCGATGTGTATGAATTCTTCTTTAGCCACTTAACCTCGCCCTATCCCTAGGCACGAGATAGTTCAACTATAAACTAGAGAACTTGCTCTTATTTCTTTCGTATACTTAACTCTCCCGATGCTAAGTAAATAGATAACCTCACAATGCTCTACCGATGCTATTGCAAGATATTAATAACCAAAATAAGAGAACTTGAAGTTTATTTTATTGAACTGAAAATTCCTAAAACAAAACAACCCTTGCAACTACTTTACAAATCAACCCGTGGCCCTAGGGGGTTTTAGAACATATCGACGGCGGGTAAACGGCGGAGGGGTTTTTGGTTATCGGTTAAGGGGAAATCGGTTATGGGTTATGGGATCTATATCCTAGGTTAAAATACATGCCCTTATATAAGCTTTGGGCTCAAGTATTCTAGGTTAACAAGGATTACAACTTTAATTAAAAGTATGATTCTAATAAAGACTTAATCTTCAAGGATCCTAATTTTCAGCCGTCCTCCTTGTTTCTTGGGATTTCCTCTCCTTGAGCTTTGGCTTGACATATCTTTTGATCCGGGGCTTGGAAAAATATTTGGTTTTCACACGAAAGACGAGCATAATTTTCTCTATCTATCGAGGTCCACTTTACTTTTTCTCCACTAACTTGCTGTCGTCCTCTGCTGTCACGGCAGCACCATGGTAGCATCGTCCTCTTCGTCTGTTTGTTCAGTTCAGCTCTCCTGCTTCTCTGCCCTGCGCCCGCCTTCACCGTCTACGACGGCGGCAACCTGCCAAAAACAGCCATTTTTAGTAGAATCTGTGTCTTTACTATATTTGTGATGTTTTGCTGTAAACTAACCTAAATGCAATGCAATGATGCTTGAATACGGCATAAATATGGGTTAAAAAGGGTGTAAATAATAGAACTTTTACACACTAAACACACCCCCAAACTCAAGTTTTTGCTTGCCCTCAAGAAATGAAGACCTAAAAGAAAAATGAATATATTTTTTGTGCTGGCTTTCAAACAGTGAACCGTCCCTTACCCGTCGCTCATTCTCTGTGACGGCAGCAATCTGTCGGAAAGATTAGGATCTGTTCAGAATCTCACTATAGTCCTCGTGCAGTGTGTGCATGCTTGTGAACAGTTATATGCTAAGACTCTCTTAGTTTCACTAGAATATTCAACTTTTTAACTCAAATTTTTATGCCAAAGTTTATTTTTGAAGACACATTTTCATGCTTCTTTTCTTCTATTTTCAAGCTACATTTTACTAGAGCCAGTTTTAGGCACCTCTAGTTAGCTTCCTAGAGCTGGTTTCGGGCACCTCTAGGTTTTCGAGTCTCTTTTGCTAAACTTCTTTCCTAGAGCCAGTGTTAGGCACCTCTAGGGGCTATTCAAGTACTAAGCTTCCTATTCTAGTTTGGCTAAAAGAATCTAAGCAGTATAACAGTCACAATGGTGTTTTAAGTTTTTCAGAACTATAGAAAGGCTCTAAACTTCTCCTTAAACTATCCTAAAGATGCTGCCGCTGTAGAGTTGTCATGACAGGTAAGTTTACTTCACAGTTTTAAACCAACAGTTTTTTTTAAGAGAACTTATGAGACACAACAAATAAAAGAGATGTACTAAGACTTCATTAAAATTGAGGGTTGCCACCCCCAAACTCGAGGGTTGCATTGCCCTCAATGCAAATGACAGAAAAATGAAGGCAAGTACATCACAAAATATAGATAAAGCAGGCAGCAATAAAAAGAAAATAAAGAACTTAAATTTTAAGCGTTGTCTTCACTGCTGCTACTGACACGGATTTGGCAGCGAATTCTGGGTTGTGGGGCAGGCTGGGTTGGTTGCTGCACAACCTGGATGTCAGAGCTGCTGCCGCTGTCCCAAGTGCTGCTGCTGCTAATTGTGGTGCTGGCCTTTGGCATTAGCTTTCTGTCGGCCATCTTCTTCTGCCTCTTGACAGGAGTGAATTCCTTTTCCAAATTCATCCGAATAGGAGGTTCTGCCTCGTTGTCGGCCCAGACGGATGAAGAAGAGAAACCAACTACATAAGCATCAAGGTCATCCGAGGGCTGTCGCTTGGTTCCTCGGGAAGATGTGTCGGCCGAAGGACTGCCAGCTACCGTCGGGGCAGGTGATGGGGTGGAAGCAGCAGAATGTGTGTGTGGGGAGGCAGGAGGTGTAGGTGTGTGGGCAGGGGTGGGGATGGTGAAATATTGGGCAGGGAAGGTTGGGAAAACAACATCGGGATAATTTAAAGTACTCGTAATGAAATTTACCGTCGAGTTGGTGAAATCCCTGATGAATGTCATCAATCCCAGCTGTTTGTCTTCCACCCGCTGTATGGCAGCAAGGATTTGAGCAGAATTGTCCGTCGGAGCAGCTGCTGCGGCAGGTTCAGGGGCAGGTTCCTCAGATGATTCTGCTGGGGTAGCAGTCGTGTTGAAGGAGGAGAGGGGGGTTGCGACTGTCAGCTCCATAAGGCTGAGAATGTTCTTATCGGTCCAACCTCGTCCCTTGACCAGTTTGTCGGTGATGGCTTCTGGTACGGCAGAGCAACGACAGAGTGATGTGATCATGAAGGGCAGGCAGAGGAGGGCGGTTGATCTGTTGGTGCAGTCCAAGACGATCTCCCTCAGGTAGCGTCCCACATTAATAGGTCGGTTGTGCATGATCGAATGGATGAGGGCTAGCCTCTGCTGGTCCACTGTCGTGTGATGGGAGGATGGCATAATTCAATTCTTGATGAAAACGTTCCATAGTTTGGCTTCTGGAAGCAGCTGCCACCTTCTGACAGTGTTGGGATTTTTCTTGCTAGTGTTCCATTCCGTTCCTTCCTCTGTCACCTCTGCCATGACAGCACCGAATGCAGCAGAGTCGAGGGTGTCCAGAAACTGCTGGTGGGCATCATCGTTGGGACCAAAGTAGAGGCCATACATATTGTTGATGCTCTCTGCTGTGAATGGTACCTCTGTCCCTCGGACAGTTACTGTGGTTGCCGTCCTGCTGTCGATGGCAGCGTAGAACTCCCTCACCAGCGTTTCATTCATTTCAGCTGGTTGTTCTGCAAATTGCTCCCATAGTTGAGCCTTTATCGCCCTTGGGATGAATGGTTTGAGCCCCATGTTCTCTGCCTTTCG
Organism: Hibiscus tridactylites; assembly: GCA_958450335.1. Taxonomy (NCBI): domain Eukaryota; kingdom Viridiplantae; phylum Streptophyta; class Magnoliopsida; order Malvales; family Malvaceae; genus Hibiscus; species Hibiscus tridactylites. The sequence continues at coordinate 49,002,316 of OY288289.1, read as the reverse complement.
AATGTAGATAAAGCCTCGTTCTTCCCATAGTTCCTTAGTTGCGAAGGCCTGCGGGGTGGGTGCTGCCGGTGAAGAGGTTGAAGCAGCACTGCAGCGAGTTCTTCTGGAAGACATGTTAGTTGCAAGGGTTTTGTGAAAGTAAAGAAAACAAAGAAAAACGAGAGGGTAGATCAAGTAAGAATAAGCAGAAGTGAGGAAAATGAAAATGAAAACGGGGTTTTATAGAGGTAGAGTTGATGCCCGTTTAATGCTGTAACGACATGCGTGAATAACGGGGCGACTGTTGAGCTTTGGCGTGTCTGACGCGTCTGACACGCATTTATGCGTCTGTTACGCGTCTATCACACACTTCTACGTTTTCCGTGACAGTCTGTTGACAGCCTGTCTTATCCGTGTCTACGGCGGCAGTTGGAACGACAGCTTCAATAATGGGCTCTGTTGGGCTGATAGATGGATGGTGGGCTTGGGTCACTTCTCCTTTTCTTCTTGACTCCTTTATTACCTAAAAACATAACATAAAAACATTATTCGAATAAAATAAACCTTATTTCCTAATAAATAAGAAAAAATAAATAAAAATAAAATTTAGGTTAAATTAGGGATGCCTTGTGGGGCATTTCCTAAGGTAACCACTTCATGTATTCCTGGGGCTTCAGTCCCCTGATAATGCTTGAGGCGCTGTCCATTGACTTTGAATTGGTGCCCGTCTTTTAATGATTAGATTGTGATGGCACCATGAGGAAAAATTTGTACCACTTGGAACGGGCCAGACCATCTAGATTTTAGCTTCCCTGGGAAGAGTTTCAGTCTAGAATTGAACAACAATACAAGCTGCCCTGGGCAGAACTGTCGTGGCAACAACTTCCTGTCATGCCACTTCTTAGTTTTCTCCTTGTAAATTCTTGCATTGTCGTAGGCCATTGTTTTTATTTCTTCAATCTCGTTCAGATCTAACAACCTTTTCTGGCCTGCCTTGTCCAAGCCCATATTCACTGCCTTGATTGCCCAATATGCTTTGTGTTCTATCTCGACAGGCAGATGACAGGTTTTTCCATAAATCAATCGGTATGGAGACATGCCCAATGGAGTCTTAAAAGCTGTCCTATATGCCCATAATGCATCGTTAAGGAGTAAAGACCAATCTTTCCTAGTTGGCTTAACCATCTTCTCAAGAATGTTCTTAACTTCCCTATTGGATATCTCAGCTTGTCCATTGGTCTGTGGGTGGTATGCTGTCGCGATCCGATGCTTGACACCATATTTCTTCAAGGCGGCAGCAATAACCCTATTGTCAAAGTGTCTCCCTTCATCACTGATAATCGCCTTAGGGATGCCAAATCTAGAAAAAATGTTTTTATGTAGAAATTTTTGGACTGATAATAGCTTCAACCCACTTAGAGACATAATCCACTGCTAGGAGGATGTATAGATTTCCACATGAAGATGGAAAAGGTCCCATAAAATCGATCCCCCAAACGTCGAAGATCTCGACTTCTAGAATGTTCTGCAGTGGCATCTCGTTTCTCTGCGAGATGTTTCCTGTCTGCTGGCACCTGTCACAGTTCTTGTAGAAGTCTTGTGCATCTTTATACAATGTCGGCCAGTAGAACCCTGACTGCAGCACCTTGGCAGCAGTTTTGTTGCCTCCTAAGTGACCTCCATATTGTGAAGCATGGCAGTGATGAAGAATGTCTTCTTGCTCTTCTTGTGGTATACATCTCCTTATAACCTGATCTGCACACATTTTGAAAAGAAGAGGTTCGTCCCAATAATAATGCTTAACATCATTTTGGAACCTCTTCCTGGCTTGTTAATTAAGATCAGAAGGAAGTATTCCGCTAACTATAAAATTAACGAAATCAACATACCAGAGGAGTTCAGAAGACTTACCTGCCGCCATGGCTGTTGCGGCAGCGATTGCAGCAGCGAAGAGCTGCTCATTTGCGAAGGTCTCCAGTATGTGTGTCTCATCTATTGGCAGACTCTGTCCCTTCTCCAACCTTGACAAGTGATCTGCCACCTGATTCTCTGTCCCTTTTTTGTCCTTGATTTCAAGGTCGAACTCTTGCAATAGCAGGATCCACCATATCAATCTAGGCTTTGCATCCTTTTTCACGAACAGATACTTCAGGGCAGAATGGTTTGTGTGCACTATTACCTTCGTCCCAAGTATGTAAGAACGAAACTTGTCGATGGAGAACACCACAGCTAATAGCTCTTTTTCTGTGGTGGTTTAGTTCACTTGGGCGTCATTCAATGTCTTGCTGGCATAATATATGACATGAAACATCTTATCTCTGCGCTGCCCAAGTGCTGCCCCGACAGTATAGTCACTAGCGTCACACATAATCTCAAATGGCTGTGTCTAGTCTGGTGGCTGTACTATTGGGGCTGTTAGAAGTTTTTCCTTCAGAACCTTGAATGCTTCAGTACATTCTTCATTAAAGTCAAAGGGTCGATTCTGCTCTAAAAGATGGCATAGGGGCTTGGTGATTTTTGAGAAATTTGCAATGAATCTCTTATAAAAACCAGGATGCCCTAAGAAACTTCTAATGCCCTTGACTGTGGTCGGCGGCGGCAGCTTTTCAATTACCTCAATTTTGGCTCTGTCGACTTCTATCCCACGACAACTAATCTTATGACCAAGGACTATCCCTTCATCCACCATAAAATGGCATTTTTCCCAATTCAAAACGAGATTTGCTTTTTCACATCTTTCAAGTACCTTTTGTAGATTGCCAAGGCAGCTCTCAAAATCGTCTCCAAAGACAGAAAAATCATCCATAAAAATCTCAAGGCAGTCCTCTACCATGTCGGAGAATATGGCCATCATGCACCTTTGGAAGGTGGCAGGTGCATTACATAATCCAAATGACATCCTCCTAAAAGCAAACGTTCCGTAGGGGCATGTAAAAGTCGTCTTTTCTTGATCTTCTGGTGCAATTGCAATTTGATTATAACCTGAATAACCATCAAGAAAACAATAGTAAGGTTTACCCGCTAATCTATCAAGCATTTGATCAATAAAGGGTAACGGAAAGTGGTCCTTTCGAGTAGCTTTGTTAAGCTTTCGATAGTCCATACAAACCCTCCAACCGGTCACAGTCCTGGTTGGGATTAACTCATTGTTTTCATTGGTTACCACAGTCATTCCTCCTTTCTTTGGAACGCATTGCACCGGGCTCACCCATTTGCTGTCGGAGATGGCGTAAATAATACCAGCATCTAACCATTTGATTATCTCTTTACGGACCACCTCCTTCATTGCATGGTTTAACCGCCTTTGGGCATCTATAGTCGGCTTATGATCTTCCTCTAAAAGGATTTTGTGCATGCATAACGCCGAACTAATACCTTGAATGTCTGCTATCGTCCATCCAATTGCCTTTTTGTGCTGCCTTAGCATGCCGATTAGGTGTCGTTCCTGTTCCTGCGGCAGCTTAGAAGAGATGATTACGGGCAGTGTGTCATTTAAACCAAGGAAAGCATATTTTAACTGCCATGGCAGGGGCTTCAGTTCTAAGGAAGGTGGTCAACAGTAGATGGCTTTTGGATTAAATGGTTATCCGAAGTATAATTCAAAGGTTCGAATAACTTACCTGGACGATTGCCTAACCAATTTACCTCCTCCTGACCTTCAGTATCAGATGTATCAGATTCAGAAGAGTTGTTGTCGTCGGTGTTGTCGTCAGTGCTGTCGTGACAGTCTTGTAGGTGGCTACCGCGGCAGTGACCAAATTTAATATCGTGACAGCCCGACCTGATGCAGGGTTGATCAAGGGTAACGTCAGTGATAGCCTTGCATTCCTCATCTACATCAGTATATTTCATTGCTTGGAGAACATTCAACTTAATCTCTTGATCGTTCACGCGCATGGGGAATTCTCCTTTCTCAACATCAATCAGTGATCTTCCCGTGGCTAAGAAGGGTCGCCCAAGGATGATTGGTGCGTTTTCGTCTGCTTCACAATCTAAAACAAGAAAGTCAGCAGGAAAAATAAATTTATCCACTCTTACCAGAATATCTTCAATTTTTCTTTCTGGATGAACGTAAGAGCGGTCTACCAGCTGCAGAGTTACTGTCGTGGGCCGCGCCTTGCCAATACCTAATTTCTGAAAAACAGACTTTGGCATTAAATTAACACTAGCACCAAGATCACAAAGTGCCTTACCCACAAATTTATTTCCGATGACGCAAGGTATGATGAAGCTCCCCGGATCCTTCTTTTTCTGGGGTGGCTGCCGATGAAGAATACTCATGCAACCTTCTATCATCTTTACCGTTTCAAACTCCCCAGGTTTAGATTTTTTCAACATGACATCCTTGAGAAATTTAGCATAACCGGACATCTCCTTAACGACATCTAACATCGGAATATTAATATGAACTTGCTTAAAAATATCATAAATCTTTTTAAGTTGAGATTCATGCTTAGCTTGTTGTATCCGTTGAGGAAAAGGAGGTGGGGGCGATAATCAGCAATACGTCCTTCCCACTGCATACGAATCTGAGGACAAATGTCTTCGTTTTTCTCCTCTGTCGCTTTTGCTGTCGTGATAGGCTCATCGGCAGTAGTCTGTTTATCACCTGTCAGGGCAGCTTCCTCGGCAGGTTTATCCAAGGCAGGTTCCTTTACTGTTTCAGCTTCTTTTTCCGGCCCTGGTAATTTCTTCTCACTCCTAGTAGTAATTGCCTTACACTGCTCATGTGTGGGCTGCCTAGCGTTTTCAGTATTGCTAGGGAATCCTCCAGTCTTCCTCGGCTTAATATGTTGGGAAACCTGACCCATTTGTGTCTCCAGAGATTTCAAAGTAGCTTCATGATTTGTCATCCTCATCTCTGTTTTATCCATAAAATTTCTCTGTCTTATTGACAAACTGATTCATATTCTCCATATAAGTACCTGTCTGAGACATAAAAGTGGCTAGAGTCTGTTCCAGTATACTGCTCGTGGTAGCTGGTTGCTGCTGCGGCGGCAGTTGCTGTCGCGTCAGCAATCTAGGTCCTCCCTGATTCTGATTGTGTGCTTGGGGATTCAGGGCATTATTAGGATTACTCCAAGAAAATTTGGGATCCTTCCTCCAATTGGGATTATAATTGTTGGAATTGTAACTTGGCTTATAATTTCCAACATATTTTCCCTCTTCTACTTGTATTGGGCACTAATCCCGACTATGATTTCTCTCACATATGTCACATACCTCCTCAACAGCAAATCCATATTGTGCATCATCATTCAATAACCTTTTCATTGCTTTCGTGAGGAATGATACATGTGATTTCATCGTGCTGTCGGCTTCATAATCCTTGACAGCAAGTACTCGTTTACCCCCTCTTCTTGTTGTCGGAAACTGCTCCTCATTCTTGGCCAGATTTTTCAAAACTTGCAATGCCTCGTCCGAATCTTTATCCAATAATAACCCGTTTGCTGCAGAATCAATTCGAATACGAGTTTGTAAGTTAGCAGCATTATAGAACTTAGTTACCTGATTCCAGACGGGGAATCCAGGCATTGGGCAGTTCCGTAGAAGAGTAGTAAATCTGTCCCAGGCCTCGTGCATCGGCTCGTCATCTTCCTGTTTAAAAGTAGCAATTTCATTACGTAATCGCTCAGATAAATGTGAAGGATTAAAACGAGATAAGAATTCACGATATAAATCTGCCCAAGTTCTAATTGAACCCGACGTAAGTTTATTCCACCAAGTTTTAGCTCTGTCCTTCAATGAATGGGGAAATAACCGAAGCCTCAGTATCTCCGAATTAACTCTTGGCAGTCTAAACGAACCATAGATCTCCTAGAACGTTTTGAGATGCTCCATAGCATCCTCTGTCACAGCACCACTAAACTGTCTGGCATTGTTGATCATACTAAACATGACAGGTTTAAGCTCGAAGTTGTCAACATCTATGTCCGGCAGCGTGGTTTCCAGCTCTACATGATCGTTCAACATGTAGTCACGACATGACCGTCGTTTGTCGGCGACAGGGTTCTCGACAGGCGGTATATCTTCGCCGACATGCGGGTCGTCTCCAACGTGGGCCATCTTCTCTAGTTGTTCCTCAAGGTACTCGTTCCTAGCTAGAAGGTGACGAAGTTGTTTCTTTAGATTGAAGGAATGTTCAATTTTCGGATCTAATGGATACTCAGGATCTTCACCTCTTTTCGATCTACGCATAAACAAGAAAACCTTGTGAAAAGGAAGAGTTGAATGTACCAACGGAAAAAAAGAAAAATTAAAATAAAATAAAAACAAAAACAAAAACAAAAGCGAAAAGTGCAATTAAAGAAAGGTGTAGTTATGTTGCCAATCCCCGGCAACGGCACCAAAAACTTGTTGCGTGTAAAAGAGTCTATCGCAATTGTAGTGCAAGTGTACACGACGCAAGTAATAAAGTGATACGAAGTATCGGATATTGTCTCCACAGGGATTGGGCTAATAGCTTCACCATAGTTACTACACGAAAGTAAAGGAAATATTTGATAAAGTTGTCACAAGAATAATAAAGTAAAAGTAAATAAAAGAGTAGAAATATCAAGATAGAGAGAATGGGTTGGTATTGAATTGCTCAGTAGTGCAGGTATTGCAGAGTTTAGTAAATCCAATTCTGTCGTCGCGCCTGTCGCGGCAGCAGTCCGTTGATCGTCGCGGCAACAAACACACCAACTCAGTACGTTCAAGTTTGGCAAGAATCCCAAAATTGCCTTGGCCTATCCCTAGGTCCAAGTCTGTCGATGATCACATCTTGATGATACCTCCCGGCGTGAATCGAAGGATGAGCACCGATGTGTATGAATTCTTCTTTAGCCACTTAACCTCGCCCTATCCCTAGGCACGAGATAGTTCAACTATAAACTAAAGAACTTGCTCTTATTTCTTTCGTATACTTAACTCTCCCGATGCTAATTAAATAGATAACCTCACAATGCTCTCCCGATGCTCTTGCAAGATATTAATAACCAAAATAAGAGAACTTGAAGTTTATTTTATTGAACTGAAAATTCCTAAAACAAAACAACCCTTACAACTACTTTACAAATCAACCCGTGGCCCTAGGGGGTTTTAGAACATATCGACGGCGGGTAAACGGCGGAGGGGTTTTTGGTTGTCGGTTAAGGGGAAATCGGTTATGGGTTATGGGATCTATATCCTAGGTTAAAATACATGCCCTTATATAAGCTTTGGGCTCAAGTATTCTAGGTTAACAAGGATTACAACTTTAATTAAAAGTATGATTCTAATAAAGACTTAATCTTCAAGGATCTTACTTTTCAGCCGTCCTCCTTGTTTCTTGGGATTTCCTCTCCTTGAGCTTTGGCTTGACATATCTTTTGATCCGGGGCTTGGAAAAATATTTGGTTTTCACACGATAGACGAGCATAATTTTCTCTATCTATCGAGGTCCACTTTACTTTTTCTCCACTAACTTGCTGTCGTCCTCTGCTGTCACGGTAGCACCATGGCAGCATCATCCTCTTCGTCTGTTTGTTCAGTTTAGCTCTCCTGATTCTCTGCCCTGTGCCCGCCTTCACCGTCTACGACGACGACAACCTACCAAAAACAGCCATTTTTAGTAGAATCTGTGTCTTTACTATATTTGTGATGTTTTGCTGTAAACTAACCTAAATGCAATGCAATGATGCTTGAATGCGTCTGAAATATGGGTTAAAAAGGGTGTGAATAATAGAACTTTTACACACTCAACAGGAGGTCCAAGATGCCTTTATGGCATATCTCCTTCAAAAATTTCCAGATGACGACCCTACACTGCCAACCTTCCCTACCGACCTCACCGCCGCAACTACACCTAGAGAAGGCACACCATTAGAAGTAGTTGCCCGCCATGACGCCTTCTGCCGCTAGATGTCGTCTCTGACGCACTACCCATTGTACTCCGCTACCTCCTCTTCCAACAAGGTGGCAGACTCCCCCGAGAGGCATCAACAACATCATTCCCTCGTCTGCACAACAGCAACGGTGGTAAACACCTCCTCCTCCGATGAGGTAGAGCAAGCGCTAGCAGAAGCAGCAACCCCAATGGCAATGGACCCTCCGGCAGCACCAACAACAGAAGGAACAAGGAAGAGGAAGCGGCACATCATAGCCACCGAGCCAGTGGACGAGGAAACATAATCCGAGGAGAGCAAAGCCCCTCTAGAAGAGCCTCACCCTACTCTTAAAAAAGTCCAGCTGTCGCGGACAGCAAAGGTCTCACCTGCCAAGTCTACCGCCCGGACATCTGTCGGTCGCCGCCTTGTTATTCAATCCTCATCCTCCTCCTCTGAAACCAATACTCAAGCTTCCTCTGTGCCCTCGTCCAATGTCTAGAGTTTTTTTTCTTTTCTTCTTCTTCTTCATTTTATTTTTCTATTTTTATATCAATTGTATTTATTTTTCTGTTTTATTTTTTCTCTATTTTTTATTTTGTGCATTGAGGGTAATGCTCGTCTCGAGTTGGGGGGGGGGTTAGCACTCATTATTTTTGTATAGGCATAATTAGTGCATATTAGGTTGCATTATGTACTTGCCTTAGAAAATTAATTGAAAAGAATTTAAAAAAAAAACTTGTGCCTATGATAGGATAGCCGATTTTGCACCAAGTTAAAATGAACTTAATTTTGGGGGAAAACATGAAGTAACCTTAGGATTTTTCTATAGTTGCCAAAAAATAAATACACTACTATTACTTGCTGAATTTGTTTGAGTTTCTTATAAACATTGTCTGTTGAATTATTTGTAAAATTCTAACATGGTTGCAGGAAGCTGCCGTGGCAAGCAACAAACAGAAAAAACAAAAGCACTGCCAAGGCAAAAAAAAAGAAAATTTTTATGTTGTCTATCCCTAGAGGTGCCCGAAACAAGCTCTAAGAAGAATCATGTGCAAGGACACTCCGCTGCTATCAAAGTCCATGAATCTGAAAATCTTGAAGTGACAGACAAATTAGCATGAGTGAATGAAAGTCTTCACAAGATGACTCTACTCTATGGGTTCGGGGTTTTGTAGTTTGCTCCTATCTTAATTTCAGACCTAGAGGAGTAGTTGTGATGAGTTGAAGCCCTTATTGCCATGATTATTTAATTGTGCTTAATTATGTTGTCTCGGCAGCAACCTTGTATATCATGACAACATCTATGTTTACTTAGAATATTCATAAGATTCAGCCTGTACATAGTTCTGCACACACTTCTCTAGCATATTATAGTTTAATTCTGAGGTAATTCATGTAATTTCCCTCTCACTAATCTAATGACAAGTGCCACGACCTTGAGGTGTTAAATCAAGTTAAAAACATATTTTTTCTTTTTGATTAGTTTGAAGGGTAAGTATGTTTAGGTTGCATTGCTTGAGGACAATCAATAGTTCGAGTTTGGGGGGTGTGTAAAATGTCCATAAGTTAAATATTTCATGCACATTCCATCTCATATTAATTCTATTTTTGAGTATCTTTTAGGTATAATTAGGATCATACATTGCATTTTACAATATTCTTTATTTGCCATGCTTTTTATAGATTATCTGTTATTTGGTAAGGAAAAGGTACTATTTTAGTTTAGTTTTTGTTTCAGGTTCTAGAAGCTGGTAGAAGGAGAGAGAAGATGAGGACATGATGCTGAGGCAGTAAATCAAGGAGATGTGTTGATGCAGTTCCAAAAAAAGACAACAGCTACTGAGTAGCTGTCGCCGCCATACCTGCCGCCCAAGACAGCAAACTGAGGAATTGGAGAACTGGTGTGCGATTTGTAAAGCAGAAAATTATGATCTTGACGATGTTGTCCACTCAATTTTCCGATGACTGTAGCAGCAGACAGAGCCGCAAAAGATGGAGTTCGAGAATACTTGCGGAGCAAGGTAACGTGAAGAAGTCCACATTCAACTCAAAGAAGTCAAAATTTAAGGTTGCATTTAATGCAAAAGCTACTTTGAAGACTTCTACTCCAAGAAGGACTAGACCTACCTAATGCCTATATATACCCATTGTACTTTTACTTCAAAACAGCTTAGGTGTTCCTTTAGGCATTGTTTAGGTTTTCATGCCGCCATTATGTTCTAAAATTCTCTATGGGTTTGGGTTATGTTGTAATTAGCGTGAGAATGGTTGTTTAGGTTTTTAAGTTTGTTTTTGCAATAAAGCTTTAAGGTTTGCTTATTCTGTGTTATTCATAGTTTTCAATTAAGGCGAAAGTTTAGTTGATTAATATCCATTTGTTCGCTATCGAGAGAGTTGAACTCACGAAAGGAGTAAGTACGATCTTCACCTTAACCAAATGTTGATCAATCCAGCCTAGACATAGGTTAGGGTTTAAGGTGGCTAAAAGAGAATAAACCAAACATTGTTGTCTTTGCACGATTCACGCTGAGACTGATATTATATGTAACCCCCTTAACCCGGCCTAGACGGTTGACCCGAATTAAAAAGATTACACGGGGAAAATCAAAGTCAACCCGAAAGTCAACCCGAAAGTCAACCCTGATTAACGACCCTTTTTTTTACTCTTGTCTAGATGCACGTTAACCCTAGATATGCTCTCAAGATCATCATAATCAAACATCATAACAAACAGAGAACATTCAGGGACTCAATTGCACAAATCACAATTTTAGGGACCAAAATGTAAATTCTGGAAACTTTAAGGACTTAAACCAAATTTTAAGTTACCAACTTAAAATTAATCATCTTTCATGCATCTCTGCCAAATTTCAACTCAAACGGACTTCTCAAACTCATACAATTGCATAAACATGTTTCAGGACCAAAATGCAAACATTTCAAAACATATAACTGCCCATGTCAGCCTCCAACGGTCAGGTGTTCTGAAACAGGAAGAACCCCTTTCGAAACGCGGGACCGTTCCGCAACGTGTTCCGGAACGAGGCCTGGCAGAGGCATTTTCGTTTCGGAACGATACCTTCCGTTTCGAACGCCTGGGCTATTACAGGGCCCCCGTTCCGAAACGGCAGCTCCCGTTTCGATACGGCCTGCTCAGAATGCAGATAATTGGCTAATTAAACACACAATTGACCTACCAAACGTGTTCCAAATGCAACCAAACCTTACCAGCAAGTCATACAACATACAAGGAACATAATTGCATCAACCAAACATCGACATGACATCAATTATGAAAAGCCCCAAATCTATAGGCATGCTTCCTACTTAGCAAACCATGCAAGCATCAATTTGATAAAACCAACTCATAAAGACCAATACATGTTCCAACATTATCATCAACATAGAACCAATCTTGTCCAACATACACAAACTCATTAACATCAACATAAGAGATTCTCCCCCCCATTACCTTTATTATCTATAGCTATTAGCCGAGACATTCATCTCAAGTGGAGCTTTCCTTGAATCCCTTGCTTCCCGCTGTTCCAACTTCAAAGATCTGCATTGATGGACAGAAAAGGAGCGTAAGCACATAATGCTTAGTGAGGAATGCTCAAAACCAAAACACCATCAATGCAGCGAATCATAAAACCACTTTTTAAAAGCAAACTCGATTCGATAAACCGAAGCAATGATTGAAAACCCTTTTCATCAACAAGCTTAAAATCATGCATTACTCAAACATGAAAATCAACCCCTTAGCTTAGAAAGCTAAGTTATCCTTTTCAAAGCACAAACTTGCAAAACCATCTATTTAACCATTCCATGCATGAACATCATATGCAAGGTTAAATACAAGATCCTTGGAAAACATTTCCACTTCACATCATACTTTTCTCATACATTGAAAATCATTTCAAAACAAGAAACCATTTGAAAGCCACTTACTCAATCAAACAATCACATGCATTAAGTAAATGCAACACATGAACCACAACTCAACATTTGCATTACATGCCCTTTTTAACAAGCCCTCACAAGACTTCAATGCACTAAAGAGATTTCATGCACTCATGCACCATTATCAAAAGACAATAAACACTTGTACGAGCTAACAAGTAATACATGCATTCATAAAGCATTATGCACTTCTCATGCAACCATGCATCATTTCAAGCATCTCATGCTTCATTATAATCAAGAACATTATATTGGCTTCCAAGTGATAACCCATATCCACTTTTCAACTCAACAACCAATCGGATACGCGGATCACAAGCGTTGTCCCCACGCTTCATACACACTACCAATCCAAGGTTCCCAAATAGAATTTTAACCACCATTTGACCTTACTACACACAAGGTCCCCATATGGAATTTTAACCACCATATGACCTTAACATTTACAAGGTTCCCATATGGAATTTTAACCACCATATAACCTTAACATTCACAAGATCCTCATATGGAATTTTAACCACCATATGACCTTAACATTCACAAGATCCTCATATGGAATTTTAACCACCTTATGACCTTAACATGCACAAGGTCCCCATATGGAATTTTAACCACCATATGACCTTAGCATCAACCATTGGTAGTTGTATAACATCACTAACGAGATCCGGGACACCCTACACAAGATCCACACATGGACTTTACACCACCATTGTGATCTTAACAAGCACAAGGTCCTCAAATGGAATTTCAACCACCATTATTACCTTTGCTTACACAAGACCCACCCATGGAATTTCAACCACCATGGTGTTCTTAACCATCTCGTTAAGATACTTGGATGGAGTTACCGGTTCACTCATAACCACTCCACACCCAAGGCGACTTTATTCACGGTGCACCCAATCCTATAGCCGGCTAACTATATCCGATTAAAGTAACCAAGAACCACTTACATCACTTGCCAATATAACCATCTTACCACATTAATCCATCATTTTACAAGCATAACCAAAATGCATAAACCACCATTTACCATCATCAATCCACTGTTTTTGAAGCGTTACACAAAGCCATTAAACAACATGCAACACCATGCATCAATTCCACAATTCCAATGTACAAAACCATGAATCTCTTACCTTGAGCATCCATCACACACGGCTTTCAAAACCAGCATTAAACCATGCTAAATATGCTTTCAAAACAGAATTTAAAACATGCAAATCACATGCATTGCATCCAACAATCACAAGTGCTTTTAAAAACCAATTCATACACTAACCAAGTGAGAAATTCCATTTACTTACTCTTGAGCTTAGCTAAGTTGTTTAGACTTATACTAAGCTCCCAAAACCTTCAAACCTTGGTTTAAAAGCTGAAAACCCAACTTCACTCACCGATACACAAAACAAGGCTAGCCAACAAGCCTTCCAAGCATCCGAAACCTTCCACACCACCTCTAATGCTCACGGATCAATCTCCCATGTTTCAAGCACACAACAACAGAGGATTAATGCATCATCATGCATTAAAAACACCAGCAACACACCTAAACTCACTGCTCTTAGCAAAACCAACATTTCGGCTACCAAACACAACCGAAATCACCTCCAAACACTTCCAAAACTTAACCCAGCCAAGATCCATCACTTCTAACCATTTATAAACATCAATTAACACTCAAAATGATCCCAAACACGTCCTTATACCTCCAGCTATAACAGATCATCAAGATCACTCCAAAAACCAACAAAAACTCAAGCAAAACTTAGGAAAATCAACCTATTCGGGATTGCATTGATTAAACTTCAATTACCCATCAATTTAACATTCATTTAACATCAAATTGACACCTCAAAACACTGCCCAAACAGATCATACGAAATTTCATCAAAATCAGGCAAATCTTGCATTTTAAAGCCAAAATCAAGATTACAATTGTAAAACCTTAAATAAATCACAAATCAAGGATTGAGAACTTGGGAATTTCAGTAAAGAACTGAGAGTTTAGAGGAGAAGGACGTTCTTACCTCCAAACTTGAGTTTCTCCCTTTTTAGAACCAAAATCTTGAAAATCCAATTAGCAAATGGTGAGGTTTTGATGAAGAGATGATTAGCAATCAAAAGAGAATTGAAAAGAGATATTTAGGTGACAAAATCAGAGAGAAAATATCTGGAGAAAAGGTGTTTGGTTTGAGAGAAAATGAGAGAAAATGAAAATGGAAGATTTGAGAGAAAAGTTAGTTATGGCCAAAATATCTTCCCTCTACTTTTGTTTTATTTAAAAACCTTTAATTAATCATATAATATCTTAGAAAAATCTGGAGAAACTCCCATTGGATAAATAGCTCCTTAAAGATTCAAAGTTTCAATCCTTTTTAAAACAGTCACCCAGTTTTCAAAAATTACATTTTGGTCACTAACCCAAAATGTCACTCTTCCAGACCTCACTTTGTAAAATTGATTTCACCTTTCTCTTATATATAATAAAAGAGGATTTTAGAACATTTTTCCATATTTTTAATGCAACCTGAACTAGGCTTTCCTAAATTCACCTTTATATATTCGAACCGCACTCCGACCGAACCAGTCCGAATCTCAAAACTCCTAAGCCCAAAATTGGGGTGTTACATTATATGTAGTTGGCATCAACAACATTCTGACATAGACATAAGTTGGAGCACTTTTCAAGCATTCTACCGAACCTTGTAGTTTTGCTGAGTTTGCCGCCGAGACACACATCCATTCCACTGCCGGGGCAGAGAGAGCGTCACATCAGTCTACCTTCCATCCCTCGCCGAGGCAACGAAGTCAGGCAGTGCAAAGCAATTTATCCCATTCAACGCAGTTTCGCACTAAGCACCAACATAACCTTGCCCATTCCATCAATTTGAACTCTTCCCATATATTTACTTGTGTTTTATTTTCTTTTCTTCTTAAACAATTCAACTTATTTGTGCATTTAGTTTTCCCTTGTGCATGAGTTATGATTCGAGTCAAGATGTCCAATCCCTGTGGGAGACGATATTTTTTATACTATTACTTGACAAGAGTGTGCACTTGCGCTCATATTTAGAGAACACTAAAACGCTCTACAATGGGCGACCTCGATTTTTGGGTAACAACTCTAGGGTTTAGTCCGTTCAAGTCCTCTTTAAGGTAGTCTCAGAGAGTGAAGTTTTGTACTGGTGTGAAGTACAATGGCGGGTTGTCTCCATTACCTGCTGGGAAATTCTGCTGCCCATCGGCAAGTGGCTTCCCGTCGGCAGGTTGCTGCCCAATGGCATTATTTGTCGGGGCACCTTGGTTGTTGCCTCGTCCTCGACCTTCAGGTTCCTACATTACGGCCACGGTCTTTCGTCTAAGCCTTAAGTAAGAGCGTTTGATTTATGGATCTAATTCTCGCAATGGGCTGCCTGGGTTTTCTCTGGTCATGCACCAAAACTAAACCAAGTTTTATTAGCACTAAAAAATAAATAAACTAAAAACAAAGAGTGCAAGAAAATAATTTTTGTTGCCAATCCCCGGCAACGACGCCAAAAACTTGATGCTCGCTTAAAAGTGCCCTGCAATACTGCAAGTGTACACGTCTCCAGTAATATAATGATAAGTATATCGAGTATCGTCTCCACATGGATTGAGCTAGACTTTTGATTCCACTTCCTTGCACTGCAAAATAATTAAAGTAAAAAAACACATATGAGTTGGTTTGTTAAGTAATCTAAAAATACTAAAACTAAAATAAGCCAGAAATAAAAATAGAAGATCAGAAGTGAGAGAATGGGCCGGATTAGAATACGTCGTAGTGAGGAATCCTATTGACTTGTCTCTGTTCTTGAAAGCTGCAACACCAAACTGCATTGGTAGTAACCTAAGTTCTTGCCGCGACTGCAAGGGTTGACGCTCTGTCGCGAAAATCTCTTGCTCTTGGGCAGATGTTGTTAAGGTTTGGCAAAGCGTCCTTGAATGGCTCCTCCTTATCTCTAAGCTCGGAATACTATTGATGGATAAACTCTAACCATACCTCTCAACGTAAACTAAAGACAAACACCAACCAATAACACGCTTCTCTTAGCCGCTGAAATTCTTAACCTGTCTCTAGGCTGAATTAGTTAACACCACTTGGATGAAAACCATTCTTACTCATTTCGTGAGTTCAACTCTCTCGATATTGAACAAATAGATAATCTCACAAACTCTCTCTCGATAAGCATGCAAGAATGATTAAAGCCAAGAATAAGCAAACCTCAACTTAATTGTATTAAGAACATAATCAAAGTTCAATATTCTTCACACAACTACTAAACAAACTAATCCTAACCGTAAGGAAAATTAGAACATAATGAATGGAAAGAAAACACAAACTAAACCCTAAGCTCTCTCTCTTTGATCGAACTTTCCTCCTCTTCTCGAGTTCTAGTTGCCATGTAAAGTGTGTAGAAAAATTCAGCGTTTAAAGCTCTTCAAATCGACTACCACTTTGCCTGTTTTTCCCTCTGACAGGTTGAATAGTACATGGCCGTGAAATGGCATTCTGCTGCCTCGGCATGGGTCTTTGACTGGTTCTGCTCTGCATGGCTTTATTATAAATTAGCTTCCCTCAGTAGAAGCTATCTGTTGTGTCTTGGCTTGATCAGGGTCTGCTACTAGCTGGTTCTACCTCATTTTTCCCTTGTCATATAGTGTTAGCACATCATCATCCTGCCCTTGCATCGTACATATCTGTAGAAGCACCAAACATGCATCAAATAGTACATTTTTCATAGAATAAACATAATATAAGGATCAAAGGCATAAATGATGAAATTAATGCGTGAAGGGCCATAATGTAGCTCAAATGGGTGTAGGTTGAGTGATAATTTCCGTATAAAAGGGTTCAAAATATAGGATTTTTGGGCACTTATCATCAAGTGATGGTTCCGCACCGTTATTTCTCCTTCCTTCACTGCCGCAGCAATACTTGCCTGAGCAGTGGGTAGTGAAATCTGCACATGCATAAAATACATACCAAAGCAGTACCTTTTCCACCAAATATATTCAAATAAAGATAATCAATCATGAAAATGAAGAAAAAAATGCGAATATGCATGAATGACTAATAATGCAACCTAAATGAGCTTAAGTCTAACAATAATATGAGTAAAAAGGTCATAAAAATAGTACTTTTGAACACTCATCAGATGCACAGAATAAGACTAAAATAATAATAATGGCTTTATTAATAAACAAGATAAAATAAACATGTCTTTTACAATAATATCATGATTGGTCTTTGGGCATATTCCAATAATCTCCCACTAGCACTAAGACCAATCACTCATGTATCTAACACCAAGAGACTTAGTGTGACATTCATGCTTCTGCTGTGTCAAAGGCTTTGTCAGTAGATCGGCGACATTGTCATCTGTTGGTACTCTGCATATTTCTACATCTCATTGATCAATGATTTTGCGAATAAGATGGTAACGCCTAAGTATGTGTTTGGATCGCTGGTGAGATCTGGGTTCTTTTTCTTGTGATGCGGCTCCATCGTTGTCACAACGTAGATATATAGGATTTGATATGCTAGGCACGACCCCTATATCAGATATGAACTTTTTGATCCAAACTCCTTCTTTTGCAGCGTCACTTGTTGCAATATACTCGGCTTCTGTTGTAGAATCTGCTATTGTATCTTGCTATGAACTTTTCCAGCTTACAACACCTCCATGAAGGCAAAACACAAAACCCGATTGTGACCGAGAATCTTCCTTCTCAGTTTGGAAGCTTGTGGTAGTATAACCTTTTTTACTTAATTCTTCTTCACCTCCATACATAAGGAATGTATCCTTAGTTCTTCTTAAGGATGTTTTTGACTTCAACCCAATGACCTTCACCAGGATCTACATGGTATCGACTTGTCATACTTAGTGCATATGATACATCCGAACATGTACATAGCATGGCATACATGATAGAACCAATGGACGAAGAATATGGAATCTTACTCATGCGTTCAATCTCTTGAGGTGTTGAATAACACATTTTCTTCGAGAGCGAAATACCATATCTCATAGGTAAGAATCCTCTTTTAGATTCTTCCATACAGAATCTTTTCAATACTTTGTCTATGTATGTATTCTAACTTAGTCCTAGGAGTCGTCTTGATCTATATCTATAAATCTTGACTCCTAATATGTAGGTTTCTTCACTCAAGTCTTTCATAGAAAAACATTTTCCTAACCAAGTCTTTACAGACTGTAAGGTAGGTATGTCATTTCCTATTATTAGTAAGTCATCCACATACAATACCAAGAATGTAACAGTGCTCCCACTAGTTTTCTTGAAAACACATGGCTCATCTTCATTTTGAATGAAACCAAACTCTCTATTGCCTCAGTAAAACGAGAATTCCAACTTCCAGAAGCTTACTTCAACCCATAAATGAATCTTTGTAGTTTGCATACTTTTAGGGCATCTTTTGGATCCACAAAACCTTCAGGTTGTGTCATGTACACATCCTCATCTAATTTTTCATTAAGGAAAGCATTTTTGACATCCATTTGTGGAACTAGTGGTTGTTAAATCTCTAGTTCAATGATCCGTGGTTGATCTTGAATTTCTTTAAGTTCAATATTTCTCCCACTTCCCTTTTCTGAGAATAAATTATCTTTCGAGGAAGACTCCTGTTCGAGCAACAAACACTTTGTTCTCACATGGATTGAAGAAATAGTATCCTTTAGCTTCTTTAGAATACCCTCCAAATTACCTTTATGAGATTTGGGTTCGAGTTTTGTAGACATATGATGTTTAACATAAACTTCGCATCCGCAAATTTTCATAAGAGACATACTAGGACGCTTCCCAGTCCACATCTCACATGGTGTCTTTTGAACCGATTTAGACTGAACACGAATTAGTGTGAAAGCAGCTGTTTCTAGAGTATGTCTCCAAAAAGAAGTTTGAAGATTAGCATGACTCATCATTGACCGAACCATGTCTAAAAATGTTCGATTTCTCCTTTCATAGACTCCATGTGTTGTGGAGTACCTAGAGGTGTAAGTATTCTCCTCATCGATCTGATCAAAGAGCTTTGATTCTTTTTTCTTACTGGTTTTTTACTTCATTCTTAAATTCCTTGAACTTTTCAAGGGCTTCAAATTTATGATGCATTAGGTAAACATACCCATATCTACTGAAGTCTTTAGTGAAAGTAATGAAGTATTAAAACCCTCCAATGTCTTGTGTATTCATCGTTCCATATACATCACTATGTATTAGACCTAATAAATCACTTTCTTGCTCATTTTTACCATCAAATGGTGATTTGGTCATTTTCCCATTAAGCAAGGTTCATATATATCTAATTGTTCAAAAACAAAAGAATCCAAAAATCCATCTTTATGAAGTTTTGATATGCGTTTCACTTATATGACCCAAGTTTGATTAGAGTCATTTGTTTTTTATTTTTTCATATTTATGTTATAGATGGAGTTATCTTGATTTAACATATAGAGGCCAATGATTAATTGAGTTGTACCATAAAAAAATTATTGAGGGAAAAATAACAACTATTATTCTTAATGATAATCTCAAAACCAATCTTGTCCAAACAAGAAATTGAAATAACGATTTTAGTCAAACTAGGTACGAAATAACAATCCTCTAAATCTAAAACAAGTCTACCATGCAATGACAAAGTATATGTTCTTATAGCTAATGCAGCAACTCTTGCTCCATTTCCCACCTGTAGGTCCACATCTCCTTTTGCCAATTTTCTACTCCTTTATAGTCCTTGTATAGAAGTACAAATGTGTGAACCATAACTGATATCTAATACCCAATAAGTATATGTTGTATTTATATCAATAACATAAATACTTGATTCTGACTGTCCATTTTCTCTTGCCTTCTTGATGTCCTCAAGATAGACGAGGTAGTTTCTCTTCCAATGTCTAGCATTGTTGCATTGGAAACACTTTCCTTCTTTTGCAACTCCTCCTTTGGGTTTCAATGCAGCTTTTCCTTTGTTGGGCTTTGGCCTTGCCTTGGTGTTGGGCTTTCCTTTTCTGTTATCCTTTCGGACCATCAGAATAGGTTTGCAACCAACCTTTTTCATGTTGTTTTCTTTTGTTCTTAACAGACCAAGCAACTAGGACAACAATTTTTTAATTCCATTCATATTGAAATTAAGAACAAACTGATTAAAACTATCCAGCAACGATTGCAAGATAACATCAGTAGTCAATTCAACACTTATAGGGAAGCCCAATTTTTAAAGGGTCTGAATATACCCTATAATTTTGAGAACATGAGTTCCCACTGGAGTTCTATCCAACATTTTTCATTGAAACAAAGACTTAGAGGTCTCATACCTCTCTTGATGAGCTTGACCCTCATATAATTGTTTGAGATTTTTAACCATCTCATAGGGAACCATGTCCTCATGTTGCTTCAGAAGCTTAGGGGCCATGGTCACAAGCATCAAGCATACAACATCTAACATGTCATTTGAGTATTTCTCAAAGGCTTCCCTTTCATCTTTGGAGGCATCATCCGCCGGTTTTTTAGAGACATGTTCTTCGATGATTTGCAGTTTTCGTTCTTGCTTAAGGACAGTCTTTAAGTTACGGAATCAATCAAGGAAGTTCAAGCCATTCAATTTTTCCTTCTCAAGGACGAATCATAATGATAATGTGTTTGAGTTTTCCATAAAATCTACAATGATAAAATATGATTTATAAGTACATTTTATCATGTTTATAAAGAAATTACATTCCCACTATTAAAAACCCTCAAAATTGAAAAACTTACTAAAAGTGTTTCTAGTGGGTAAGGATCCATATTTCATTACATCCTAGGTCAGCTTTGGCTTTACTCCTAGAATTCAATTATTTAGGTAAGAAACACTTGCAAATTACATCTCATGTAATTCATATATTTAGTGAACAACTATTGTTCCTAATCATCTCATGATTATCCAATTCATTAGTCTTTAGGTTTCTAATCTCATTAGAACAAACTAGTTTAACTAATATTACAACTAATGAATATCACTTGCTTATTCTTCGCGTTTAACAAAGATAGATCTAAGTATTTTGTTTTGGCAAAACCTACATAGTACCGATCGTGGTTTTAACGAGGGCTAATAATGGATGACTAATTTTAATTAATTGTTGTGGGTTTTTGTTATATTAATCTCACCATTATATTATGATCTAATCAATTACCATCGTGCTAAAAACATACATTGTATCACAAACATGTAAAGCAGTAAATATAAATGCAATGGTTATAGCCCTTAAAACTAAGGTGTCACATCCCAAGCCAATGGGAGAACAAAAATTACTAAAGATAGAACTTGCTTCTCAAGCACCTAATCCACTTTTGATCGGCCCATCATTTTGCTCCTTTGGTCCACGCTTTCTCCACAAATATTACAATTTTCAGAAACTTGTTTTACATACGAGGGAGTAAGATGAGAAGAGAATTACAATAGAAGAAAGAAAGACACGACACGCATACCGTATTTATTTAAGACAAAAATAAAGGACTATTGGGCTATAACCATGCATTTCAAACACCGTGTATATCGAACATAACATCATCGCGGTTTATTATTGAGGTCTTTACAGATTGTACTTACGCGGGGTCAAGGGGCAGAGCCCCTTGCGGGGGTCTGACGGCCCTGCAGCCACCGATATGGGTTCCACTGCCCGGTCAGCGGTGGGGAAATTTATAAAGATAATCATCTTAATTGTTGTGTAAAAACCTCACGTTTTGATAACTTTTATCAACATTATCACTTTTTCAATATTTCAAAATCCACGAGGTTTTTACTTGAACAACTCTTTGTTACTTTCCCCACACATTATCTATAGACTAACCATTAGTCTGAATATAAATGTTACCCATGTATGTTAACGCTTAACAACCGAAAACCCTAACATATATGTGACCAACTCTTTAATCACTTGGAACAATCAATTTAATTTATTCAAAATAGGCGTAAAACAATCTAATGTGTGAAAATATCATATATTTGTCAAAAATCGAATAAACCCTAATCTAATAACATGCATCTCATACAAAAGCATCATCCAAGTATTTAATTCTGAATTCATATCGTACAAGTGGTTATGATACCACTGTTGGGAAACATTGGTACACCTTATGTCGCATCGAAAAATTATCCAGCAAATTTTGTCAGTGATCCATGTTCAAGGGACGAATTCGAGATGAGTAGGGATGAAATATTACCTTAATGAATCCGGTATCTTGATATCCTTAGGAAGTTAGGATAAACCAAATTGAATCTGAGTCGTCACAATAGCACTCCGACCTCTACGCAGTCCACCCAAATGAAATGAACAATAGTTTCTCTTCTCTAACTGTTAGAGAGGTTTTCCGAAAAAGCATACTTTGACTGCTAGACCTTATTCCTTTATATAACATTCAAAAACCTGATTTTAATTAAATTCAGTTTCATTAAATATACAAAATATTTAGCCGAATATAATTAAATATGTAGAATCTAATTCTACTTTAATTCGAATTCATTAAATATACAATATATTTAACAGAATACAATTAAATATGTAGAACTTGATTCTACTTTAATTAGGTCTCTTTTGGGATATATATATATATATATATATTAATAGTGTTTGATAATTACAATAATTATCTAATTATTAAAAGAATATATAAACGAGATTATCTATAATTACAATAATTATAATAATTTCTTCTTTAATAATTTTTACGTGTACAACAAGTCTGTACACATGTTATCTAGTCGATATTTGTTCATTTCAATCATAGGGTGTGACCCTTGTAGGTTCATGTAACGTTAGTAGTAATATCTAGAATAATTCTAATATTACAGACAATGAATGACATTTAGCAATGCATTATTGCTACCTAAGTTACATGAAGTTGTGGTTCGACTTTACCTTTTTCCGTGATTAACTTCTTTTATGTATTACATCATTTTGTCCTTATATCTAGATCGAACACAAGTTATGGATTAGTCACACTTGTATAGTCAATCTAATATTTCTTGATATCTTGAGTAGACTATGATAAACGAATAACTATGATATCTCATATCAATTTATTCGAGCGTGACCATGTATTTTCTAGTCTCACTCAATTAATCGGCCTACGATATTACTCCTATTATGTAGGAGGGACAAATCCTATCTTAATCAACCATATTTTGCTATATAGAGTTTGACACATCCAATATCAGTCTTTATAGTGTCGTCTGTTACAACACATGTTTGACTGCATCAAAATATTTCACTCTCGATATTGAAATAATGATGATCTCAAGTCTGAGGATCATACACTTATGTATCACAATGAGCAATGTTGTGATTGTCACATTATAATCCAAGACACATGCTCATAGCGGGTATGTCCAATATGTCGTTCTTAACACATACTTAAGTATTGATTTTGACATCTCTATGTCAATAACAACATTGTTATCAATCAACTACATATTAGTCTTAATATATTATTGTTGTCCACGTCCACAATAATTCTCGACTAAGAACATTCTAGAATAACTATATTATTATAAGAACTTTATTATAATTCAGTTTATTTATAGATCCACAGAATAAGACTAAAATAATAATAATGACTTTATTAATAAACAAGACAAAATAAGTATATTTTTTTATAATCATGTCATAATTGGTCTTTGGGCATACTCCAACAAAGGGAAGCCCGAGTGGCTCCTAGCGACGCGAAAGCCATCGGCAGAACTTCTTGAGATTACAAAATGAAAGAGAAAAGAAATAAAAAGTTGAGAATTTCTTTTGTTATGTGTGTCAACGAAGTGATAATGTGCTTTGCTTGACATTAAAAAAACTAAAATGACTACCTATGTTGAATAGGTACTTATGTTGGAGTCGTATACGCAATTCTGAGTAACATAACTCATTGTAATCGTATAGTTGCATATTTTTTAAAGAAATAATCAAACAATTGCGTGTTGCAAATTGTGTTCATCATAGTATAAATCGAGACAAAGAGAAATGAACTGGTAGAGTTGGAGCTTTACAAGAAATAAATTCCACTCCTCTCAAATATCCTACTTTTTCATCACGAGTTCAAAGTCGATGGATAAAACTCTTGATGCAACCTGCCTCCGGAGTCTAGAATATAGATGAAAATACAAAAAAACAATGTGGCTGCTTTTAGGATATTTGAGCCCAAACTATTTTAATTATCGGCTAATTTGTCCAGATATTTCCTTTTAGGAATTATCTAGAAAAATACCCCTTTCGGGGAACAATTGAAAAAATACCCCCATTTGGCACACGTCAGGGTAAATCGCGTCCTGCAAGGCGCGATATACAAAATCGTGTTGTACACGAAGCGACTTTAGTCTGATGTGGATTATATTATCTGGTATTTATTTTTAAAAAATAAATTGAAGTCGCGTTCTGTAGGACGCGACTTCCACGAGAATTTCAAACGACTCGTCGCGATAAGGTGAAGTCGCGTTGTGTGAGCCGCTATTTCTGCGTTAATAAATTGGAACGATTGAAAATTTAATTACTGCGTTGGGGTTATAAAGAAGTCATGTTGTGCAAGACACGATTTCTAAAGTCGCGTTGTATAGGACGCGATTTTCATTCAGTAATCGCTACCCAACCGACACAATTTTAACTATAAATTGGTCCCCAACCCTCCTTCTACCCCACACCAAAAAACTAGCTCTCTCTCAAATCTACTTTCTTTCAATTTCTTAGTTGATTTTTCGTGTTTGTTATAATGGCGGGATTGATAAGGTTGGATCAGAAGCATGTGTTCGATTGTTATCAGAGATATGTAAGTTTAATCTCATTTTATTATTTTATTATTTTATTACTACATATATATTTTTTATATTTTTTATATAGTTTAATTTTTACATACGCGTTTACCTTTTTTAGAATATGGAACGACGTCTAGAGGTTTCTTACAACCTGATGATGAGATTACCAGACCTTTGATATAATCGTACTTAGAGCAAGTGGGGTTTTTGAAGGCATCCAAAATTGTTGGAGGTCAAAAATATACGTTGATTTGTTATACGCTCTTTTGGAGAGGTGGAGGCCAGAGACACACACATTCCACCTTCCTTGCGGAGAGGTGACGATTACCCTAGAGGATGTGTCTTATATCTTAGGTTTGCCTATTGATGGAGAGGTTATCACTGGTCTCGGTTCTGATGCTTGGGTGGACCTATGTTTGAGTGGGCTAGGGGCTGCACCATAGCGTTTTTATGACGAAAAAATACAACTAGTGTGGCTGCAGAATAATTATGGTGATGTACCCGTTGGCGTGAGTGAAGAAGTGAAGAAGATAATAATAATTTTTTAGTGAATATTATCGAAATAATATTTTTTTACATATGGTAATATATATTTTCATATTGTATAGATGATCGTGCAGAATAATTATGCTCGTGCTTATATTTTATAGATGATCGGCGGGGTATTGATGCCTAACAAAAATCGGGACAAGGTTCACACGATCTGGTTGCGGCATTTGCAGAATTTTGAAGATGCTGGTAAACTGAGCTTGGGATCCGCAGTTTTGGCCACTCTGTTTAGGGAGCTATGCAAGAATACCGATCCAGAAAAGTATTGCATCGGAGGTTGTTTGGAGTTGCTCCAGTCCTGGGTGTGGTGGAGAATGTCGTTTTTACGCCATGAGCTTCTGAAACCTACTCCATATGTTTTTCCGCTAGCCCAGAGGTAAGGAAAGAGTTGTTAATTTTTTTAATATACGTATTATTATAATTAATTAAATTTATATTCTTATTTCGTAGGTGGACCGCTTGTTTGACTCATGTTGGTGTTGCGAAGGGCCTGAAAGTTATCATACAAGATATTGAAATTTTTTCAAAAGATCAAGTAACACTTTGGTGTATTTATGTAAAATAAGTTTTATATTTAACTATACATAATTTCTTTTTTTAATATACGCATTATATATTGTACATTTTTTATGGACGTCGTACGTGAATATGGAGTTGCAGCAGTGCATCCCGATATTTTCGGCCGAGACGAAGCTTGTTTGGACAACCTATGCACCACTCATCTGCTATGCCACATTTGAGTGGCATCCGACCGACCGCCTGCTACGACAATTTGGTTGTTTCTAACGTATCCTAGTTGAGCCTCCAAATTTGGATGAGTTGCACAAACTCACTCGACAAGGGAAGCCCGAGGTAATAAATATTTATAAACTTACCACATTCTTTTATGAATTGGAATGTAATTCATATCTAAAAAGTATAAATCAATTGTTTGATTGTCCTGTAGGTTGATTGGTTAGTGCACCACCACTATTATATTGCTCACTGGAGAGATAGGCTAAATCAGCGTTGGCAACCCCGTACTAAGTATTGTATGTTTGAGACGATGGTGAGCGATGATTACGAGGACCAGGTTAAGGCGAATGGATAGCCTTATATTCTAACTTCAAAGGAGGCAGCGGTCGTCTATTGGTGTCAGCAACACAACCGCCCACGGTGTCAACGTTCGAGGGGAAGGGAGCACGGAACACCTCCGGCGATGATCCTACCTCCGCAGCACCGCCACCGCCACCATCAGATGCTATCCCACCACCGATGCAGCCACAACTGACTCAAAGTCCAAGTCAAGGTTATTTAACGCCTTCTATGTCAGACCACTTTGCTCAACTTTCAGCGATGATGAGTGGTGCCTCCAACTATCTTGCAGGCTATATGCCCAACGTTACCTTAATGTCGATCCCCCCGATGGCAACCGCATTTGGAACTGGGATTGTCCAACAAACGCCACCACAGTCAATTTTCTACCTTAGTGGGCCCGGTGGAAAGAGCGGTACTGCAAGAGCTGGAACCAGGGATGGTGATGATGATGGTGACGACGCTCTCCCACGACGCAATCTGGAGCGATATCCTCGTGCACCATCTTGTGGTACCGGTGGTCATAGGTGCCATTAGTTTTTTTTTGTTTTTTATTTTTTTTGAAATATTGAACTTTATATATATTTTTTGTTTTTTAATTAGTATATATTTTAGTTTAATCGCGATTTGTATTTTATTTGGGTTTGTTTAATTAAGTAGTATATGTTTTTAAAATTGTGTTTTTAATTCTCTAATTAGTTTATATTTTATTCCAATTCTCGGATATTGTGATTTATTGTTATCGATCGTCGTCAACAAATGTACGAAATAGTTAACATCTAATGAACATAGAGATGCAACTACAAATAACAATAAATCACAATATCCGGAAAATAGTTTTTGAAAAAAACTATTCTAGACACATCACGACTCCTGACACGATTTTCCTGGCACATCCAGGCAAAGTCGCTAACTATAAAACGCGATTTTCTTGACATGTCAGGAATCCTAGCAAAGTCGCGTTCTGTACGACGTGATTTTCATGCTATATATGCCATCCCTCCCTCACGAACCTTACTGGAAAACTCACACTTGTATTGTGAGTTGTGGGTATATGTAGTTGTGGCTGGATACCAGTTGTTGTGGTGTGATGTTTGTACCGTGCGTTTGTTGAAGATGATCGACAAATCACAATATCCGAAAATGCGTGGTGGGGTGCCACGAAAATGATCGGTACCACGAATTCACAATAGCTGCAAATTTATCTGTCATGTCCAGGGTTACAACTTTTGGTGGGTGGCGGTTACATTTGATAGCACGGGTCAAAGCTGCTACCATTGTCCGTGTTTTCGAAGCTATGTTAAGACCCACACATGTAACGTTGTTGGCGACATATGTGTCATGGATGGTGATGATTATCGCATACTCACAAAATCCACGAAGCTTGAGGGCTCAAACAACTAGGACAAACTATTTCACCTCTCGTCGGCCATTTATCTATAGATACGACACATCTCTCGTCGGCCATACAAATGGAACAAACTATTGCACATCTCCTATATATCAATTCATATGTAAATTATTTTAGCCTTCATGTTTAGGGGTACAATTTACCGCGTGTTTAGGGGTACAAAAAAAAATTACATATGTAATTCGGATGTAATATTTTAAGTGTTTCAATGCATGTCTTCTATTAAGAACAATAATTTACAATTTACCACGTGTTTAGGGGGTACAAATTACTATTGTTTCAATGCATGCCTTCAAGCTTGGTGGTCTATTGGAGCCGAATATTGTACCCCTAAACATTCTGTCATTGTTGGGTCTTTGAATCCGGTTACATGCGGGAGTTGTAGGGTAGACCAAAACGTTAAGCAACTTGTCTCCCATTCAAAAAGACATTGGATTTTCGGATATTGTGATTTGTTGTTGCCGACCCTCGTGAACGAAAGCACCGAATAGTCATCTCACAAGAGCTAATAACCCACCAACATCTTTTCAACATATAGATGCAACTTCAAATAATGACAAATCACAATATTCGAAAAATCCGTTTGTGAATAAATTTTCCAGATACGTGGTTTGTTGGCATTAGTAGTTACAACCAAAAACTTCAAGCGCTACTATGCAGTTTTTTCTCTTCGACTGAGTGGTGTGGGCTTTGATCGACCGGGTAGGTACTTATAGTCTTAAAAGTCGCGTTCTCTACGACACGACTTTCATGACACGTCAAGAATCCTGGCAAAGTCGCGTTTTATAAGACGCGTTATTCATGAAGTGTCAGGAATCCTGGCCAATGTCTCTTTTTGTAAAACACGATTTAATTGCCAATAAACGAGAGTTGGTATATATATATAGCCCTCTTTACGAACGTTGGTGAATATTTTCACTCGTATTATGATTTGTGGGTATATGTATTTACATGATTAGTAAATGAATTTGGTAGGATACAAGTTGTGGTGCGATATGTGTATCGTCTTTGTTTGTTGAAGATGATCGACAAATCACAATAGCTGCAACTTTAGTTGTCCTGTTGTAAAGTGTATATAAGTTCTATATTTCATGCACATTCCATCTCATACTATTGCTTTTTTAAGAACATTTTGGGAAAAATTAGGACCATGCATTGCATTTTACAGTATTCTTTACTTTGTCATGCTTTGTATTGATTATCTTTTATTTGATGAAGAAAAGGTACTGTTTTAGCTTAGTTTTAGTTTCAGGTACTAGAGGCTGACAGAAGAAAAGAGGAGCTGAGGACATGATGCTGAGGCAGCAGACCAAGGACTTGTACTGATTCAGTTCCAAACAAAGACATCAGCATCCGAGTAGCCGCCGCCGCCCAACCTGCCGCCTAAGACAACAAACTATGGAGTTGGAGAACTGGATTGCAATCTGTAGAGCAGAAAATCCTGATTCTATCAATGTTGTCCACTCAATTTTTCGATGACTGTAGCAGCAGGAAGAGCCGCCGAAGGAGGAACTCAAGCTTACTTGCGGAGCAAGGCAACGTGATAAATTCCATATTCAACTCAAAGAAGTTAGATTTTACAGTTGCATTTAATGAAAAAGTTACTTTGAAGACTTCTAATCCAAGAAGGACTAGACATAGCTAATGCCTATATATACTCATTGTAATATTACGTCAAAACAACTTAGGTTTTCCCTTAGGCATAGTTTAGGTTTTCTTGCTGCCATTATGTTCTAAATTTCTCCTTGGGTTTGGGTTATGTTGTAATTAGTGTGAGAACAATTGTTTAGGATTTTAATTTTGTTTTTGCAATAAAACTTCAAGCTTTGCTTATTCCATGTTCTTCATAGTTTTCAGTTAAGGCGAAAGATTAGTTAATTACTATCAATTTGTTCGGTATCGAGAGAGTCGAACTCACGAAAGGAGTAAGTACGATTTCATCTATAGACGGTGCGATATATCCGGACTAGACATAGGTTAGGGTTTAAGGCAGCTAAAAGAGGACGAGATAACATTGCTATCTTTGCATGATTCAAGCAGCGACTAGTATTATCTACAGTGTGCATCAACAGAATTTTGACATAGACATAAGCAGGATCAAATTCAAAGCGTTTTGCCGAGCCTTGTAGTTCTATCGAGTTTGCCACTGAGACACAAATTCATTCCCCTGTCAAGGTAGCAAGAGGGTCTCAGCAGTCTACTTGACATCCCCCGCCGAGGCAACAGAGTCTAGCGGCGCAAAACAACTTGTCCTATTCAACACAGTTTCGCACTAAGCAGCAGCATAACCCTGCCCATTCTATTAATCTAATTTCTTCTCTTCTATTTACTTGTGTTTTTATTTTATTTTTCTTCTCGAACATCTAACCTAATTGTGCAATTACTTTTCTTGTGGAGGAACCACGAATTAAATCAAGTTGTCCAATCCCTGTGCGAGATGATATCTTTTATACTATAACTTAACATGAGTGTGCACTTGCGCTTTATTTTCTGCACTTTATTTTATTTTTAGTTTTTAGTTTTAATCGAAAAAAAGAATTTAAAGTTTCCTTTGCTAGTGCATGACCAGTGCAAATCCAAAAGGAGAAATCGTTTATTACGACGATATCGAACGAAGAGCTAAAAAAGAAACTCAGAACAGCCCTAGGGAAAGCAAAAGAAAAAAAAAGCAGAGGTAAACATGGAAAACGACAACCCTGCTATTGAGTGTGTAAAAGTTCTATATTTTACCCCTATTTAACCCATATTTCTGCGGCATTCAAGCATAATTCATTGCATTTAGGATAGATTTCATTTATACATCACAATTATATTAAAATGGCACAGTTGCTACTGATTTTGGTTACTTTTGTAGGTAGCTACTGTAGCAGACTCAGGGTAGTGGAGAAGCAGAGCTGGAACACATGACTGAAGTCAAGAAGGACGACGCTGCCGTGGCAGCTAAGGACGACAACATTGGTGAAGGGAAAAGGTGAAATGGAACTCGACAGAAAGAGGAAATTAAGTCGGTCTGTCATGGAACACTCATATATATTTTTCCGAGCCCTAGATCAGAATGAAGGCCAAGGCCAAAGTTCAAGGAAGAAACTCCAAGCAAGAAAAAGAGGATGGATTAAAGACATCTTCTCTGGAGATTTAGTCTTTAATAGAGTTGTACTTTAATTTAAAGTTGTATTCTTGCCATATTAGAAAACTTGAACCCAAGGCCTATATAAAGGCATGTAATTCGACCTAGGGAGGGATATATCTTATTCTCTAGCCGTCATCCCCTAAACCCTAGTCGTTTCCCCCCTTCTCATCATGTTCTAACTTCCCCTAGGGCTAAGAGTTGATTCTGTAAAGTAGTTGCAAGGATTGCATTGTTTTAGGATTTTTCTATGTTCAATAAAATAGACTTCAAGTTTGCTTATTCTGGTTTTCAACATCTCGCAAGAGTATCGGGAGAGCATTGTGAGATTATACATTTACTTAATATCAGGAGAGTTAAGTAAACGAAAGGAATAAGTACAGGTTCTCCAGTTTATGGTTGAACTATCTCGGACCTAGGGATAGGACAAGGTTAAGTGGCTAAGTAAGAATTCAACAACATCGGTGTTCATCCTTCGATTCATGCCGAGAGGTATCATCAAAGACGTGTTCATTGACAGACTTGGACCTAGGGATAGGACGAGTCACAACAGGGATTCTTGCCAAGCTTGAAGTACAGAGTTGTGTGATCGCTGCCGCGACAACAACAGACCGCTGTCGCTGCAGGTGCTGCCGTGACAGGAGCAACAACAGAACATGGAGTCCTATACATTACAACACCTACACTAATGAGCAAATCAATACCGGCTTATTTTCTCTATCCTGATTCCTTTAATCCTTTATCTTCAGTATTCTTTAGTATTCTCTTACAAACAATTAAAATTATCTTCTTCTTTCTTGTGCAGCAATTCAAGGTTAAGGCTATTTCCAGTCCCTGTGGATTCGACATCCGATACTTCGTGTATCACTTTACTACTTGCGTCCTGTATACTTGCACTCTATTGCGATAGACTCTTTTAGACGCAACAAGTTTTTGGCACCGTTTTCGGGGACTGGCAACATATCTTTACCCTACTTTTACTGCACATTCTTTTTAGTTTTTCTGTTTTTATTTGGATTGTTCACCCTGTGCTTTTCACAAAGTCTTTCATTTGCTCATGCACAGATCTCAACGAGGCAAAGAACCTGAGCACAAATTAGACCCTGAAATCGAACGAACGTGCAACCTCAGGAAACGAGTCCGCCTCCTAGTAGAAAGAAACGAGTACCTAGAGGAATAGTTAGAAGCAATTGTGAACGGAAGACACGAAGACAGGAGGAACAACCAAGGGAATCCCCAAGATCCTAACGATCCTATCGGAGATGGAGGAAACGGACAGTCTGCCGCTCCTCCTGCTTCTGGGGCCGTACGCCGATCCTGCCTTGATTACATGATCAATGATCATGTGGAACTAGAGACCACCCTTCCAGATGTGGGAGCTGAAACATGTCATGTTCAGCATGATTAATTCCGCTGGCCAATTTAGTGGTGCTGCTACAGAGGATGCTAGAGAACATCTGAAAACGTTCCAAGAAATTTGTGGTTCGTTTAGACTACCATGAGTAAATCCAGAGATACTGAGGCTTCGATTATTTCCTCATTCATTGAGGGATAGAGCAAAAACTTGGTGGAACAAACTAACGCTAGGTTCAATACGAACTTGGGTAGATTTAACTCGTGAATTTTTATCTCTTTTTAATCCTTCCCATTTGTCTGAGCGATTACGTAACGAAATTGCTACTTTTCAACAAGAAGATGACGAGCCAATGTACAAGGCATGGGACATGTTTACTACTCTTCTGCGAAATTGCCCAATGCATGGATTCCCTGTCTGGAATCAAGTCAACAAATTCTTTAATGCTTCCAACCTACAGACTCGCATGAGAATCGATTCAGCAGCCAATGGGTTGTTGTTGGATAAAGACCTAGATAAAGCCATGGTAGTGTTAAAGAATTTGGCGAAGAATGAAGAGCAATTTCCTACATCGAGGTGAGGTAAACGAGAACTAGCTGTGAAGAATTACGAAGTTGATAATTCCCTAAAGACACAAGTTGCGTATCTCACAAAGGCAGTAGAAAACCCGCTGAAGAAAGATTCACAATTGGTCTACGCTGCAGAAGAGGTATATGGAACTTGTAGTGGGAATCATAGTTCGGAAGACTGCCCGCTACAACTAGAGGAAGGGATGTATGTTGGAAACTATAACAAGCAAAACTACAATTCCAACAATTACAATCCCAACTGGAGGAAAGACCCAAGTTCTCCTGGAGCAACCCAAACAACGCCCTGAATCCTCAAGTACAGAACACTAAAAATTAGGGAGCACCTAGAATTCTGACACGACAGTAACCGTAACAGTAGCCACAACAGCCGCCAGCAGCCACACCTAGTATACTAGAGCAGACTTTGGCCACATTCATGTCACAGACAGGAACTTACATCGCAAACATGGATCACTTTGTCAAGAAGACTGAGTCGTTCATGGATAAAATAGAGATGCGAATAACTAACCATGAAGCTACTCTGAAATCACTGGAGACACAGATGGGCCAAGTTTCCCAGCATATTAAGCCAAGACAGAACAGAGGATTCACTAGCGATACTGAGGTCGCTAGACAACCCACACATGAGCAGTGCAAAGTTATCACAACTAGGAGTGGGAGCAATTACCAGGGCCAGAAAAGAAAGTTTAACCAGTTAAGGAACCAGACCTAGAATCGACTACCGCGAACGCCGCCCAGGCAGACGATAAACAACCTGCTGCCACCAAACATGTCACGACAGCATAAGGGACATAGGTGAAGGATGAAGAACCTAAGCCTCCTCAGATCTGAATACCATGGGAAGGACGCATTGAAGATTATCATCCTCCACCTCATTTTCCACAACAGCTACAAAAACAAAAACAAGAGTTCCAGCTTAAGAAGATCTATGATATTTTTAAGCAGGTCCACATCAATATTCCGTTTTTAGACGCCATAAGGAGATGCCCGGTTATGCCAAATTTCTCAAGGATGTTATGTCGAAGAAATCCAGACTTGGGGAATTTGAGACGGTTAAATTGACAGAAGGATGCATGACTATTCTACACAAGCATCCACCCCAGAAAAAGAAGGATCTTGGGAGCTTCATAATACCGTGCATAATTGGTGAGTAATTCGTGGGTAAGGCACTTTGTGATCTAGGTTCTAGTATTAATTTAATGCCAAAATCTGTATTTTAGAAATTAGGTATTGGACGAGCACGGCCCACAACAGTTATGCTGCAGCTGGCAGACCGCTCTTACATACAACCAGAAAGGAAGATTGGAGATATTCTGGTAAGAGTGGATAAATTTATTTTCCCTGCTGACTTTCTTGTTTTAGATTGTGAAGCATATGAGAATGCACCAATCATCATGGGGCGACCCTTCTTAGCCACAGGTAGATCACTGATTGATGTAGAAAAGGGAGAACTCACAATGAGAGTGAATGATCAAGAGATCAAGCTAAATGTTCTCCAAGCAATAAAACACGTTGATGCAGAAGAAGAATGCAAGACTATCACTAAAGTAATCCTTTATCAACCCTGCATCAGGTCGTGCTACGATGACATCAAGTTTAGTCACTGCCACAGTAGCCACCTGGAAGACTGTCACGACAGCGACGACGAAAGCAAGTCCTCAGATTCTTACATATCTGACACTGAAGGTCAAGAGGAGGTAAACTGGATAGGAAATCGTCCAGGCAAGTTATTCGAGCCCTTAAATTACACCACGAATGAACATATCATCCAAAAGCCATCAATTGTAGAACCACATGTCCTAGACCTTAAGCCCCTGCCAGGGCAGCTCAAATATGTTTTTCTTGGATTAAATGATACGTTGCCCGTAATCATCTTTTCCAAGTTGATGCAGGAACATGAACAACAGCTGATAGGGATGCTACAGCAGCACAAAAAGGCTATTGGATGGACGATAGATGATATCCAAGGCATCAGTCTAGCACTATGCATGCACACAATTCTCTTAGAGGATAAACATAAGCCGACCATTGATGCCCAGAGACGCTTGAATGATGCTATGCGAGAAGTGGTTCGAAAAGAAATTATCTAATGGCTAGACGTTGGGATAATTCATGCCATCTCGGATAGTAAGTGGGTGAGCCCGGTGCAGTGCATTCCCAAGAAGGGAAGAATAACCGTGGTGACCAATGAAGAAAATGAATTAATCCCAACCAGGACTGTGACCGGTTGGAGGGTTTGTATGAACTACTGGAAACTTAACAAAGCTACCCGAAAGGACCATTTTCCCCTGCCTTTTATTGATCAAATGCTTGATAGATTAGCGGGAAAGCCTTATTACTGTTTTCTTGATGGTTACTCAGGTTATAACCAAATAGCCATCGCACCGGAGGATAAAGAGAAAACGACTTTCACCTGCCCATACGGTACTTATGCTTTTCAGAGAATGCCATTTGGACTTTTCAACGCACCAGCAACCTTCCAGAGGTGTATGATGGCAATATTCTCCGATATGGTGGAGGATTTTGCTGGAGATATTTATGGACGATTTCTTTGTCTTTGGAGATAATTTTGAAAGCTTCTTAGGCAACCTATAGAGAGTGCTCGAAAGATGCGAGAAAGCGAACTTGGTATTAAACTAGGAGAAATGTCACTTCATGGTGGATGAAGGGATAATCCTAGGCAATAAGGTAAGCTGTCGCGGCATAGAAGTCGATAGAGAGAAGATTGAAGTAATTGAAAAGCTGCCGCCACCCACCACAGTCAAGGGAATTCAGAGTTTCTTAGGGCATGCTTGGTTTTATCAAAGGTTTATAGCAAATTTTTCAAAGATCACCAAGTCGTTATGCCACCAATTAGAGCACAATCGTCCCTTCGACTTCAATACTGAATGTACTGATGCATTCAGAGTTTTGAAAGAGAAGCTAATAACAGCCCCAATCGTATAGCCACCGGACTGGAAATTTCCATTCGAAATTATGTGTGATGCCAGTGATTACGTTGTAGGGGCAACACTTGGGCAGAGGAAGGACAAGTTGTTCCACGTAATTTATTACGCCAGCAAAACACTCAACGATGCCCAAGTGAATTACACCACAACAGAGAAGGAATTGTTAGCTATGGTGTTTTCAATTAACAAGTTCCAATCATACATACTTGGAACGAAGGTGGTGGTCCACATAGACCACTCTGCACTGAAGTATCTGTTTGCTAAAAAACACGCAAAGCCCAGACCGATTCATTGGATTCTGCTGTTGCAAGAGTTCGACATTGAAATCAAGGATAAAAAGGGGACAGAAAACCAAGTTACAGATCACTTGTCAAGATTAGAGAGGGGAAAGAGTCTTCCAATAGACAAGACACACATACTGGAGACATTTCCTGATGAGCAGTTGTTCGCTGCCACCAACACTGCCGCAACAACCATGGCGGCAGGTAAGTTTTCTGAATTCCCCTGGTATGCTGATTTCGTTAATTATTTAGTCAGCAGAATATTGCCTCCTGAACTTAACTATCAAGCTAGGAAGAGGTTCCAAAATGATGTTAAGCATTATTATTGGGACAAACCTCTTCTTTTTCGAAAATTGTGCAGATCATATTATCAGGAGGTGTGTACCACAGGATGAGCAGGAAGCTGTGCATCTTCACTGCCATTCTTCATAATATCGAGGACACTTAGGTGGTAACAAAACTGCTGCCAAGGTTTTGCAGTATGGTTTTTATTGGCCCTCACTGTTCAAGGATGCCCAAGCATTCTACAAAAGCTGTGACAAATGTCAACGGACTGGAAACATCTCAAGGAGACATGAGATGCCACTGCAAAACATCCTTGAAGTTGATATCTTCGACGTTTGGGGGATTGATTTCATGGGACCATTCCCAGCATCATGTGGAAATTTATATATCCTCCTGGCAGTGGACTACGTGTCCAAATAGGTTGAAGCGATTGACATACAGAAAAACGATGCCAAGACTGTTCAGAGATTTCTACATAAAAACATTTTTTTCTAGATTTGGCATTCCTAAGGCGATCATCAGTGATGAAGGGAGACATTTTGACAATATGGTAATAGCTGCTGCCTTAAGGAAATATGGCGCTAAGAATCAGATCGCAACAGCTTACCACCCTCAGACCAATGGGCAGGTCGAAATATTAAACAAAGAGGTAAAGAACATTCTTGAGAAGATGGTTAAACCAACTCGGAAGGACTGGTCCTTACACTTCAATGATGCACTCTGGGCCTACAGAACAACATTAAAAACTCCATTGGGAATGTCACCCTACCGACTGATATATGGAATAACATGCCATCTACCTGTTGAGATAGAGCACAAAGCATATTGGGCCATCAAAACAGTGAACATGGACTTAGAAAAGGCATGACAGAAAAGGTTACTTGAATTGAATGAGATTGAAGAAATTCGAGCAATGGCCTATGACAACGCAAGGATCTACAAGGACAAGAAAGAAATGGCGCGACAAGAAGTTGCTGCCACGACAGTTCTGCCCAGGGCAGCTTGTGTTGTTAACTCCGGGTTCAAACTCTTCCCAGGGAAGCTGAAAACTAGATGGTCCAGCCCATTCCAAGTCGTGCAAGTATTTCCTCATGGTTCCATCACGATCCATTATTAGGGGACTGAAGCCCCAAAAATGCAGAAAGTGGTTACTTTAGGAGATGCCCCTTCTGGCATCCCTAATTTAACTTAAATTTTATTATTATTATTATTATTATTATTATTATTATTATTATTATTATTATTATTTAGGAAATTAGAATTATTTTATTTTAAGTACTAAGTTTTTATTTTAATTATTTTAGTAAATAAAGGAAAACAAGGAGAGGAGAAGAAGTGAACCAGCCCACCATCTCACCAGCAACCCAAAAAGCCCAAAGAAGGAGTCCGTCGTCACAGCCTGATAACAGCTGTCGCGGCAGACGCGGAAAATTCAACCTGTCAAAATGCTGTCGCGACAGACATGCAAACGCGTAACAGACGCGCAGCAGACATGGAAACGCGTGACAGACGCGTCAGAAATCACGTAACAGCTGGCCCCCTTATTCGTGCCTGCCGTTACAGCTTCAAGAGGCAGCAACCTCTTTATCTATATAAACCTCTTTTTACTATTCATTTTCACCTCACTTTTACTCTCTCTACTTACTTTCTCTCTAGATTTACATTCCCTTTAATTTTTTACAGTCTCTCAAACATGAGTACCAGAAACACTAGAAGAAGTGTTGCCTCTAGCTCGGCCGCAACAGCAGGCATACCAAGCCACGACATAATCCCAAACCGCTTTGTCACCTCCACCTATAACGACCGCTACTACACCTCCTTCCAAAAAAGGGAGATGTGGGAAGAGAAAGGGTTCATCTACACCAAACGCACGAAGAACCTCAGGCTAGAACCATTCATCGCTCGCAAGATCAGAGCCCTTGAATGGCAGATGTTTGCTGCCCAACCAGAGGAAATGAATGTCACTCTGGTCAGAGAATTCTACGCTGCCGCCGACAGCAAAGGCACGACGGCTGTGACAGTGCGTGGTAAGGAAGTCCCTCTTGAATCGGAATACACCAATACCCTCTACGGGATCTACGTGGCATGAAGGAAGATGGGCATAAGAGGTTCGTGGAGAGGCTATCGGCAGAGGACTATGATGTTGTCAAGGCAGAGCTGACAGAGGAAGGGACCCAGTGGAATACAGACCCAAAATACCCACGGACGATGAAACGAGCTCAACTCACCCCGAGGTAAAACTGTGGAACCAGTTCGTGATGAAGAGGATTATGCCTTCCTCACACAACAACACAATGGATCAACCCAGGTTAGCTCCCGCCCATTCTATTTTAAATGAGAGACCCATTAATGTTGGCCGCTATATTCGGGAGGGGATTTTGGACTGTGCATTTCGGTCATCGGGACCCCTTGTCTTCCCCTACCTCATCACAGAAATCTGTCGTGGTCACAACATCCCTGAAATTGCTGAAGATCTCAAAGTTCGAGGTAAAGGATGGAGGAAGATAAATATCTTCAGTTTAATGGAGCTGAAAGCTGCCACATCAATCTCCTGCTTCAACCCGTCTGCCGCGGCAGAGGAGCCATCAGAAACCACCCAGACAAAGCCTGCCGCCGTAGAACAGCAGCATCCCACAGCATCAGCTCCCCCAGCAGACTATACCACGCAAATCCTAGCCCTCCTGTAGAAGATTGAGGAATGACAGCTAGGTCTGATGAGCTTTATCCGCGATTTCACAACAGCAACGGTACATTTCATTAAAAGCAATTTAAATTTTACAAATGTACAATTCCCTGTCTTCCCCGATCACTACTTTGCTGCACCCACACCTGCCCATACCCCTACCCCTGGTGCCACACCACAAACACCTTTTTCTACGTCCACTCCAACCCCAGCCGCGACAGCTGCAGGTGGCAGTCACACCGCCACTGCCTCTACAATGGGAGAAAAGCAAAAGGAGCCGCCGTCTGACCTCGACGAATTTATTGATGGTTTCTCTTCATCCTTAATCTGGGAGGAATATGATGATAAACCCTCCGTCAAGAGGAACCTGTCAAAAGAATTCACTCAAATGAAGCGGCAGAAGCCCAACACCGGTGACAGACCATACGGCCAAGTGAAGTCTGGCAGCAGTAGCAGTGGTAGCAGCAGCAGCAGCTCTTCCGAGGAGGTACAAGTGCTGGAAAGACCACCTCAGATTTCACCTGCTCGCATCCAACCCCCGAGGGAAGCTAAGAAGATGAGTGCCTCTGCCTCTCTGAGTCATATGTCGGCACCGACTATGAAAGTCACTGCCCGCCGGTAGGTACAGATCAGCAGCAGCAGTGACAACAACACTGAAATTTAAGTTTCTATCTTATTTTGTTGTCTTTTTGTTTTATTATAATTGTGATGTATTCTGTTTTTATTTGTTGTTTTTGTTTTCCTGTCATCATGGATTGAGGGCAATGCAACCCTTGAGTTTGGGGGTGGCATCCCTCCAGTTATATGAAATATTTTCAGGTTAAAAATCGTGTCTAAGTGTTAATTATTATTTAAGCTTATTTTTGCCAAAAAATGACTTAATTTTTTGAACTTTTATTATCTGCTGCTGCCATCTCTGTCGTGACAATCCCTTAAAAATATTTTAGGAAGTAAGTAGAGCCTTAGTATAGTTCTGAAAAACTGAAACACTTTCTGACCTACTTGATAAAAGACTTTCTCTAGCATACTTAGAATAGAAAACTTAGAACTTAGAATAGAAAGAGACTAGAAACTCAGGAAACCTAGAGGTGCCTATCACTGGCTCTAGGAAAATAACTAGAGAAAAACTTCTAGAGGTGCCTATCACCGGCTCTAGATAGTTAACTAGAGGTGCCTAGAATACTGGCTCTGGTAGAGAAGAGAAAATTCAGACAAAGAAGGAAACAACTAGAGGTGCCTGTTATTGGCTCTAGTGAAAAAAAAAGAATTAAGTCTCGAAGGAAAACTCTAAACAAGCTAAATATAATATTCTAGTTGCTAGGGAAGTCTATATTCAGGTATGTTCACAATAATTGCACACACATGCACAAGAACTATACTTTTGCTCTAAGTAGACCCTTAAATATTTGAACATGTACTAAACATGATAGGGATGGCATTGTGGATAAAGATTGTTCACTGATTTAAGCCAAAACGATATATATATATATATATATATATATATATCATTTTAGATAGGTAATATTTGCTTGAGGGCAAGCAAAAACTTGAGTTTGGGGGTTTGTTGTGTGTGTAAAAGTTCTATTTTTTACCCCCTATTTAACACATATTTCTGCTACATTAAGGCATAATTCTTTGCATTTAGGATAGATTTCATTTATACATCAAAATTATATTAAAATGGCACAGTTGCTACTGATTTTGGTTACTTTTGTTGGTAGCTGCTGTAGCAGACTCAGGGCAGTGGAGAAGCAGAGCTGGAACACAAGACTGAAGTCAAGAAGGATGACGCTACTGAGGCTGCTGCAGTGATAGTTAAGAACAACAACAGTTGTGAAGGGAAAAAGTGAAATGGAGCTCGACAGAAAGAGGAAATTAAGTCGGTATGTCGTGGAGCACTCATATATATTTTTCGAGCCCTAGATCGGAATGAAGGTCAAGGCCAAAGTTCAAGGAAGAAACTCCAAGCAAGAAAAAGAGGATGAATTAAAGACATCTACTCTAAAAATTTAATCTTTAATAGAGTTGTACTTTAATTTAAACTTGTATTCTTTCCATATTAGAAAACTTGAACCCAATGCCTATATAAAGGCATGTAATTCGACCTAGGGAGGGATATATCATATTCTCTAGCCGTATTCCCCTAAACACTAGTCGATTTCCCCTTCTCATCATGTTCTAACTTCCCCTTGGGCTAAGGGTTGATTATGTAAAGTAGTTGCAAGTATTGCATTGTTTTAGGATTTTTCTCTGTTCAATAAAATAGACTTCAAGTTTGCTTATTCTGGTTTTCAACATCTCGCAAGAGTATCGGGAGAGCATTGTGAGATTATACAT
Organism: Hibiscus tridactylites; assembly: GCA_958450335.1. Lineage (NCBI taxonomy): Eukaryota > Viridiplantae > Streptophyta > Magnoliopsida > Malvales > Malvaceae > Hibiscus > Hibiscus tridactylites. Next base: position 48,961,068 of record OY288289.1, on the reverse strand, counting down.
TTACTTAATATCGGGAGAGCATAGTGATAGAACCTGAGATTGAGGCGGATCTCTTAAAGCTGAAGCCCATGATGTTTAACATGATCAACACGTTGGGGCAATTTGGAGGCACTGCCACAGAAGATGCTTGATAGCACTTAAGAGGATTCATGGACTTATGCAGAGCATTCAAAATATACGGAGTCCACCAACACGTGCTAAGTTTGAGATTATTCCCCTATTCACTGAGGGATAGCGCGAAGCAGTGGTTAAACAACCAGCCAGCAGGGTCATTCAACACATGGACAGAGCTTTGTAAGGACTTCCTGGATCATTTCAGCCTATCCAATGTCACTGACAAATTAAGAAACGGGATCACAACCTTCCGACAAGGGGATGATGACCCAATGTATGAAGCCTGGGAGTGGTACCAACTAATGCTTAACAACTGCCTGATCCATGGTTTCCCGACTTGGAGACATGTGCCAATGTTCTACAACAGGGTGAACTACCCGACTCGGATGATGATTGATGCCTCAGCTAACGAAATATCCTTGACAGACCACCAGAGGAGGCACTGCGGTTCCTGAACCAAGCCGCCAAGAATGATTATAAGTACCCAACAGCCCGCCGAGGCGGCATTAGGCGGCCAGCCACCGTGAACGAGGTAGAAGTTTCTGAATATATCAATGCACACCTTGACAAGCTGCCAGAGCTAGTTATGAGCATAATGAAACCCAATGGGAAAGTATATGAGGCCAAAGCTATGGAGCCATTCTGTGATGAGTGTGGGGACAACCATGATTCTTCTAAATGTACTGCATCTGCCAATTTTATAGGAGGATACGAGAGGGACAACAGGCCTGCCACAAACACGTACAATCCTAGATGGAAGAATTATCACAACTTCTTCTGGAGTAATCCTTAGACTGTTGCCAATCCACAACAGCAACAGAGAGGCTACCAGCAAAACCAGTCCAGACAGCAGGCTCAACAGCTACAAAACAATAATTCACTAGAAGCAACTCATTATACTTTTATGTCTAGAACTAGTGATTTTATTGTTCGCACTAATAAATTTATTGATAAAACTGAGTCTTTCACGGATATGACAGAGATGAAGATGAACAACCAAGAAGTTGCGATAAAAAACTTGGAGACCCAATTTGGGCAGTTTACGTAGATCTTTAGCAACAGAACAATGGGAGAAACATGCAGCAGTACATATAGAGTAGCCAAGCCCACTTATGAGCAATTCAAAGCCATATCAACCAGAAGTGGGAAGCAGTTGGATGAACCCATGGTAGAAAAGCAAGCAGAAAAATAGCTAGCACAAAAATAACCACCTGTCGCAGCAGCATCAACACAAGCCGTCTCGGTAGCTGAACTTGATAGGATTCCTGAAGCAGATGATCCTCCACAGATAAAGTTCCCATGCAAAAAAAAAAGAATAAAGGACATCCTCTTGCTAGCACTTTTCCCCCAGAGGCTTAAGCAACAGAAACATGAGCACCAATTCAAGAAAATCTTGGATATTCTGACGCAGGTGCACATAAATATCCCTCTCATAGAAGCCATTCAGAACATGCCCAACTATGCCAAATACCTCAGAGATATGGTTTCTAAGGGAGAGAATTGGGGAGTTCAAAACAGTTGTTGTAATAGAGGAGTGCATGGCTAGGGGTGATAGTCAGCCTGACCGGCTTGCGAGCTACTTGGGATCTGCTCGGTCAAAGCTCGGCTCGAGTGAGCTTGACTCAAGCTCGGGCTCGACTCGAAACCTTAACAAGCCGAGCCAAGCCTACCCAGGCTCTGCTCGAGAAGCTCCTGAACAGGCTCGAAACCTACATATGCACTAAAATAAATTAAGTGTTTGTATTTTCTGTCTTTAGTTGGTTGTTATTTGATTTTATATTTTCTTTAATTATGTGTTTGTATTATAAGAAGATTTATTGATTATTTGGATTAATCTAATTTTTGGCTCTTTTTTTCTCCTTTCCGGCCATTGGATTTCATTTTAGTTTTGGTTATGAAAGGGATTTTTAACGAATCTTTTATAAAAAAATTATAGAAAATTTTTTCATTTCGAGCCGAGCCAAGCCTGACGAGCCCAAACCGAGCATGAAGAGCTTCGAGCTCGAGCCTAAAATTCCGAGATCGGTGAGCCTAAACATAGAATCGACTGCCGCGAACGCTGCCCTGACAGACGATAAACAGCCTGCTGCAACCACACTTGTCACGATAGCAGAAGGGACATAGAAGAAGGATGAAGAACCTAAGCCTCCTTAGATCTGAATACCATGGGAAGGACGCATTGAATATTATCGTCCTCCACCTCATTTTCCACACTGGCTACAGAAACAGAAACATGAGTTCCAGCTTAAGAAGATCTATGATATTTTTAAGCAAGTCCACATCAATATTCCGTTGTTAGACGCCATCAAGGATATGCCCGGTTATGCCAAAGTTCTCAAGGATGCTATGTCGAAGAAATCCTGACTTGAGGAATTTGAGACGGTTAAATTGAAAGAAGGATGCATGACTATTTTGCACAAACATCCACCCCAAAAAAAGAAGGATCATGAGAGCTTCATAATACCGTGCATAATTGGTGATAAATTCGTGGGTAAGACACTTTGTGATCTAGGTACTAGTATTAATTTAATGCCAAATTATGTATTTCAGAAATTAGGTATTGGACGAGCACGACCCACAACAGTTATGCTGCAGCTGGCAAACCACTTTTACATACAACCAGATGGGAAGATTGAAGATATTCTGGTAAGAGTGGATAAATTTTTTTTTCTGCTGACTTTATTGTTTTAGATTGTGAAGCAGATGAGAATGCACCAATCATCCTGGGGCGACCCTTCTTAGCCACATGCAGATCATTAATTGATGTAGAAAAGTGAGAACTCACAATGAGAGTGAATGATCAAGAGATCAAGCTAAATGTTCTCCAAGCAATAAAACATGTTGATGCAGAAGAAGAATGCAAGGTTATCACTGAAGTAATCCTTGATCAACCCTGCATCAGGTCGTGCTGCCATGACATCAAGTTTGGTCACTGCCACAGTAGCCACCTGGAAGACTGTCACGACAGCGACGACGACAGCAGCTCCTCAGATTCTGACATATCTGACACTGAAGGTCAAGAGGAGGTAAACTGGATAGGAAATCGTCCAGGTAAGTTATTCGAGCCCTTAAATTACACCTCGATTGAACATATCATCCAAAAGCCATCAACTGTAGAACCACATGTCCTAGACCTTAAGCCCCTGCCAGGGCAGCTCAAATATGTTTTTCTTAGATTAAATGATACGTTGCCCGTAATCATCTCTTCCAAGTTTAAGCAGGAACAAGAACAACAGCTGATAGGGATGCTGCAGCAGCATAAAAAGGCTATTGGATAGACGATAGCTGATATCCAAGGCATTAGTCCGGCATTATGCATGCACAAAATTCTCTTAGAGGATGATCATAAGCCGACCATTAATGCCATGAGACGCTTGAATGATGCTATGCTAGAAGTGGTTCAAAAAGAAATTATCAAATGGCTAGACATTGGGATAATTCATGCCATCTCGGAAAGTAAGTGGGTGAGCCTGGTGCAGTGCATTCCCACGAAGGGAGGAATAACCGTGGTGACCAATGAAGAAAACAAATTAATCCCAACCAGGACTATGACCGATTGGAGGGTTTGTATGGACTACCAGAAACTTAACAAAGCTACCCGTAAGGACCATTTTGCCCTGCCTTTTATTGATCAATTACTTAATAGATTAGCAGGAAAGCCTTATTATTGTTATATTGATGGTTACTCAGGTTATAACCAAATAGCCATCGCACCAGAGGATCAAGAGAAAACGACTTTCACCTCCCATACGGTACTTACGCTTTTTGGAGAATGCCATTTGGACTTTGCAATGCACCAGCAACCTTCCAGAGGTGTATGATGGCGATATTCTCCGATATGGTGGAGTATTTTGCAGGAGATATTTATGGATGATTTCTCTGTCTTTGGAGATAATTTTGAAAGCTGCTTAGGCAACCTACAGAAAGTGCTCGAAAGATGCGAGAAAGTGAACTTTGTATTAAACTGGAAGAAATGTCACTTCATGGTGGATGAAGGGATAGTCCTAGGCCATAAAGTAAGTTGTCGCGGCATAGAAGTCGCAAGAGCAAATATTGAAGTAATTGAAAAGGTTCCTCCACCCACCACAGTCAAGGGAATTCGGAGTTTCTTAGGGCATGCTGGGTTTTATCGAAGGTGTTCAGTGTGTAAAAGTTCTATTATTTACACCCTTTTTAACCCATATTTCTGCTGCATTCAAGCATCATTGCATTGCATTTAGGTTAGTTTTTAGTAAAACATCACAAAAGGATTAAAAGCACGGATTCTACTGAAAGATGGCTATTTTTGCAGGTATCTGTCATAGTAGACGATGGAGGCAGGCGCAGGGCAGATAAGCAGGAAAGCTGAACTGGACAAGCAGCCGAAGAAGACGAACCTGTCATGGACCTGTCACAACAGCAAGGTGACAGCAGATTTATGAAGAGGAAAAGTCAAATGGACCTCGATAGATAGAGAAAAATCTGCTCGTCTGTCGTGTGGAAGCCAAATAATTTTCCAAGGCCCGGATCAAAAGATATGTCAAGCCAAAGCTCAAGGAAAGGAATTCCCACAAAATAGGGATGCGGCTGGAAAGTAGGAGACTTTAGAGATTTAGTCTTTATTAGAATCTTACTTTTAATTAAAGTTGTAATCCTTGTTACCTTAGATAACTTGAGCCCAAAGCTTATATAAGGGCATAGATTTAACCTAGGAGCATAACCGAATACCCAATAACCAAACCTAAACCCCTGCCGTCCACCCGTCACCGACATGTTCTAAATTCCCCCTAGGGCTACGGGTTGTTTTGTAAAGTAGTTGCAAGGGTTGCTTTGTTTTAGGTTTTTTCAGTTCAATAAAATAAACTTCAAGTTCTCTTATTTTGGTTTTAACATCTTGCAAGGGCATCGGGAGAGCATTGTGAGGTTATCCATTTACTTAGCATCGGGAGAGTTAAGTATACGAAAGAAATAAGAGCGCGTTCTCTAGTTTATAGTTGAACCATCTCGTGCCTAGGGATAGGGCGAGGTTAAGTGGCTAAGGAAGAATCCATACACATCGGTGTTCATCCTTCGATTCACGCCGAGAGGTATCATCAAAGAAGTGATCATCGACAGACTTGTGCCTAGGGATAGGGCAAGGCAGATCTGGGATTCTTGCCAAACTTGAAGTACGAAGTTGGTGTGTCTGCTGCCGCGACAGCCAACGGACAAACGCTACGACAGGTGCTGTCGGCGACGGGAGCGACGAAAGAACTGGAGATCTTAAACAATTCAATACCTGCACTACCGAGCAATTCAATACCAGCCCATTCTCTCTATCTTGATAACTCAATCTTTTGTTTGCGTTTTTATCCTATTATTCTCGTGACAATTCTAAACTATTTCTTTTACTTCGTGCAGTAAACTAAGGTGAAGTCATTAGCCCAATCCTTGTGGAGACGATATCCGATACTTCGTATCACTTTACTACTTGCGTCGTGTACACTTGCACTACAATTGCGATAGACTCTTTTACATGCAACAAGTTTTTGGCGCCGTTGCCGGGGATTGGCAACATAACTACATCTTTCTTTTATTGCACTTTTTGTTTTTATTTTTATTTTCGTTTTTATTTTTAGCTTTTCTTTAATTTTGCTTTTGTGTTTTCAACTCTTGCTTTTCACGAGGTTTTCTTGTTTATGCGCAGATCCAAAAGAGGTGAAGATCCTGAGTATAAATTAGATCTGGAGATTGAACGTTCCTTCAATCTCAAGAAACAACTTCGCCGACTTTTAGACAGAAACGAATATCTCGAAGAACAGCTAGAGAAGATGGGCCATAACCAACCTGCTGGTGGTTTCATACCACCCCTTGGCGATAATAACCCACCTGTCGTCGACCCACCTGGGGCAGATAGACGACGGTCATGTCGTGACTACATGCTGAACGATCATGTAGAGCTGGAGACCACACTGCCGGATATTGATGTTGACAACTTTGAGCTTAAACCTGTCATGTTTAGTATGATCAACAACGCCGGGCAGTTCGGTGGTTCTGCGACAGAAGATGCTAGGGAGCATCTCAAAACGTTCCAGGAGATCTGTGGTTCGTTTACACTGCCAGAAGTTAGTCCGGAGATACTGAGGCTTCGGTTATTCCCCCATTCATTGAGGGACAGAGCTAAAACTTGGTGGAATAAACTTACACCGGGTTCTATTATGACTTGGGCAGATCTAACTCGTGAATTTTTATCTCGTTTTAATCCTTCACATTTATCTAAGCGATTACGTAATGAAATTGCTACTTTTCAACAGGAAGATGACGAGCCGATGCACGAGGCCTGGGACAGATTTACTACTCTTCTACGGAACTGCCCAATGCATGGATTCCCTGTTTGGAATCAGGTAACGAAATTCTATAATGCTGCTAACTTACAAACTCGTATTCGGATTGATTCCGCAGCAAATGGGCTATTATTGGATAAAGATCCGGACGAGGCATTGCAAGTTCTGAAAAATCTAGCCAAGAATGAGGAGCAGTTTCCGACAGCTAGAAGAGGGGGTAAACGGGTACTTGCTGTCAAGGATTATGAGGCCGACAGCACTATGAAATCACAGGTAGCATTCCTCACTAAAGCCATGAAACACTTATTGAATGAAGAGGACTTACGAGGGTTTGTTGTCGAGGAAGTTTGTGCCACTTGTGAGGGAAATCATAGTAGGGATGAGTGCCCTATAAATATAGAAGAGGGAAAATATGTTGGAAATTACAAGCCGAACTACAATTCCAACAACTGCAACCCCAATTGGAGGAAGGATCCCAAATTTTCCTGGAGTAACCCTAACAATGCCCTAAATCCGCAAGCATATAATCAGAATCAGGGGGGTCCTAGATTGTTGACGCGACAGCAACTGCAGCCGCAGAACCTGCCGCAGCACCTGCCGCCGCAGCAGCAACAGCAGCCACCACCTGCCACGAGTAGTGTATTGGAGCAGACTCTGGCCACCTTTATGTCTCAGACTGGTACGTATATGGAGAATATTAATCAGTTTGTCAAGAAGACGGAAACCTTTATGGATGAAACCAAGATGAGAATGAAAAATAATGAGGCTACCTTGAAATCTCTAGAGACACAAATGGGTCAGGTGTCGCAGCATATTAAACCGAGGCAGAATGGAGGTTTCCCTAGCAATACTGAAAATGCTAGACCGCCCCCACATGAGCAATGTAAGGCAATTACTACTAGGAGTGGGAAGAAACTACCAGGGCCGGAAAAAGAAGCTGATATAGAAAAGGAACCTGCCTTGGATATACCTGCCGAGGAAGCTGCCCCGACAGGTGACAAACAGACTGCTGCCGATGAGCCTGTCACGACAGCAAAAGCGACAGAGGAGAAAAAGGAAGATTATCGTCCTCAGATTCGCATGCAGTGGGAAGGACGCATTGCTGATTATCGTCCCCCACCACCCTTCCCTCAACGGATACAGCAAGCTAAGCATGAATCTCAACTTAAAAAGATTTATGATATTTTTAAACAGGTTCATATTAATATTCCGTTGTTAGATGCTGTTAGGGAGATGCCCGGTTATGCTAAATTTCTCAAGGATGTTATGTCGAAAAAATCTAAACTTGGGGAATTTGAAACGGTAAGGATGCAAGAAGGTTGCATGAGTATTCTTCATCGACAGCCACCCCAGAAAAAGAAGGATCCGGGGAGCTTCCTCATACCTTGTGTAATCGGCGACAGATTCGTGGGTAAGGCACTTTGTGATCTTGGAGCTAGTGTTAATCTAATGCCCAAATCTGTTTTTCAGAAATTAGGTATTGGGAATGCGCGGCCCACGACAGTTACCCTACAGCTAGCCGACCGCTCTTACGTTCACCACGAAGGAAAAATTGAAGATATTTTGGTAAGAGTGGATAAGCTTATTTTTCCTGCTGACTTTCTTATTTTAGATTGTGAAGCAGATGAGAACGCACCAGTCATCCTCGGGCGACCCTTCTTAGCCACGGGAAGATCATTGATTGATGTGGAGAAAGGAGAACTCACCATGCGCGTGAACGATCAAGAGATTAAGTTGAATGTTCTCCAAGCGATGAAACATGCTGATGTGGATGAGGAATGCAAGGCCATCATTGAGGTGACCTTTGATCAACCCTGCATCAGGTCGGGCTGCCGAGATATAAAATTTGGTCACTGCTGCGACAGCCACCTACAAGCCTGTCATGACAGTGACGACGACAGAAATGACGACAGCACCGATAACAGCGACTCCTCTGAATCCGATACATCTGATACTGAAGGTCATGAGGAGGTAAACTGGTTAGACCATCGTCCAGGTAAGTTATTCGAACCCTTGAATTACACTTCGGATAACCACTTAATCCAAAAGCCCTCAACTGTTGAACCACCTGTCTTAGAACTTAAGCCCCTGCCAAGGCAGCTTAAATATGCTTATCTTGGTTGTGATGACACACTGCCCGTAATCATCTCTGCTAAGCTGCCGTAGGAACAGGAACGACAGCTGGTCGACATGCTAAGGCAGCATAAAAGGGTGATAGGATGGACAATAGCAGATATTCAGGGCATTAGTCCGGCAATCTGTATGCACAAAATCCTACTAGAGGAAGATCATAAGCCGACTATTGATGCCCAAAGGCGGTTAAACCTAGCAATGAAGGAGGTAGTGCGTAAAGAAATAATTAAATGGTTAGATGCTGGTATTTTTTACGCTATCTCCGACAGCAAATGGGTAAGCCCGGTGCAATGTGTTCCCAAGAAAGGAGGCATGACCGTGATAACCAACGAAAACAACGAGTTAATCCCAACCAGGACTGTGACCGGTTGGAGGGTTTGTATGGACTATCGGAAGCTTAACAAAGCTACCCGAAAAGACCATTTTCCTTTACCCTTTATTGATCAAATGCTTGATAGATTAGCGGGTAAACCTTACTATTGTTTTCTTGATGGTTATTCAGGGTATAATCAAATTGCTATTGCACCGGAGGACCAAGAGAAAACGACTTTCACATGCCCCTACGGAACATACGCATTTAGGAGGATGCCGTTCGGCCTCTGTAACGCACCTGCCACCTTCCAAAGATGCATGATGGCTATATTCTCCGACATGATAGAGGACTTCCTTGAGATCTTCATGGATGATTTTTCCGTCTTTGGAGACGATTTTGAGAGCTGCCTCGACAACCTTCAAAAGGTACTTGAAAGATGTGAAAAAGCTAATCTTGTTCTTAATTGGGAAAAATGCCATTTTATGGTCGATGAAGGGATAGTTCTAGGCCACAAGATTAGCTGCCGTGGGATAGAAGTCGACAGGGCAAAAATAGAAGTCATAGAGAAGCTGCCGCCACCAACCACAGTCAAGGGCATTAGGAGTTTTTTAGGGCATGCTGGTTTTTATAGGAGATTCATTGCAAATTTCTCAAAAATCACCAAGCCGCTATGCCATCTCTTAGAGCAGAACCGACCCTTTGACTTTAATGAGGAATGTACTGAAGCATTCAAGGTTCTGAAGGAAAAGTTAGTGACAGCCCCCATAGTACAGCCACCAGACTGGACACAGCCATTTGAGATTATGTGTGATGCTAGTGACTATGCTGTCGGGGCAGCACTTGGGCAGCGCAGAGATAAGCTGTTTCACGTCATATACTATGCCAGCAAAACGCTAAATGACGCCCAAGTGAACTACACCACAACAGAAAAGGAGCTGTTAGCTGTGGTGTTCTCCATCGACAAGTTTCGTTCTTACATACTTGGAACAAAGGTAATAATACACACCGACCATTCTGCCCTCAAGTATTTGTTTGCAAAGAAGGATGCAAAGCCTAGGTTGATACGATGGATCTTGCTATTACAAGAGTTCGACCTTGAGATCAAAGACAAAAAGGGGACAGAAAATCAGGTGGCAGACCACATGTCGAGGTTGGAGACGGGACAGAGTCTTCCACTAGATGAGACACATATACTGGAGACATTCCCGAATGAGCAGCTCTTTGCTGCCGCAATCACTGTCGCGACAGCCATGGCGGCAGGTAAGTCTTCTAACCTTCCCTGGTATGCTGATTTCGTTAATTTTATAGTTAGCGGAATATTACCTTCTGATCTTACTTATCAAGCCAGGAAGAGGTTTCAAAATGATGTTAAACATTATTATTGGGACGAACCTCTTCTTTTCAAAATGTGCGCAGATCAGGTTATAAGGAGATGTGTACCACAAGAAGAACAAGAAGACATTCTCCATCACTGTCATGCTTCACAATATGGAAGACACTTAGGAGGCAATAAGACTTCTGCCAAGGTGCTGCAGTCAGGGTTCTACTGGCCGACACTTTATAAAGATGCACAGGAATTTTAAAAAAACTATGACAGGTGCCAGCGGACAGGTAACATCTCGAGGAGACACGAGATGCCACTGCAGAATATTTTAGAAGTCGAGATCCTCGACGTTTGGGGGATTGATTTTATGGGACCATTCCCGTCTTCATGTGGGAATTTGTACATCCTCCTAGCGGTGGGCTATGTCTCCAAATGGGTAGAAGCAATCGCAACTCAAAAGAATGATGCCAGAACAGTCCAAAAGTTTTTGCATAAAAACATCTTTTCTAGATTTGGCATCCCTAGAGTGATTATTAGTGATGAAGGGAGACATTTCGATAATAGGGTAATTGCTGCCGCCTTGAAGAAATACGGTGTCAAGCACAGGATCGCGACAACATACCACCCACAGACCAATGGACAGGCTGAAATTTCTAATAGGGAAGTAAAGAACATTCTTGAAAAAATGGTAAAACCAACTAGGAAAGATTGGTCTTTACTTCTGAATGATGCATTATGGGCATACAGAACAGCTTTCAAGACTCCATTGGGCATGTCTCCATACCGACTGATTTATGGGAAAACCTGTCACTTGCCTGTCGAGATCGAGCACAAGGCATATTGGGCAATCAAGGCAGTGAATATGGACTTGGACAAGGCAGGCCAGAAAAGGCTATTAGATTTGAATGAGATCGATGAAATACGGACAATGGCCTATGACAATGCAAGGATTTACAAGGAAAAGACTAAGAAGTGGCATGACAAGAAGTTGCTGCCACGACAGTTCTGCCCAGGGCAGCTTGTGTTGTTGTTTAATTCTAGGTTGAAACTCTTTCCAGGGAAGCTCAAATCTAGATGGTCTGGCCCGTTCCAAGTAGTTCATGTTTTTCTCCATGGTGCCATCACAATTCAATCATTAAAGGACGGGCACCAATTCAAAGTCAATGGACAACGCCTCAAGCACTATCAGGGGACTGAAGCCCCAGGAATACAGGAAGTGGTTACTTTAGGTGATGCCCCACAAGGCATCCCTAATTTAACCTAATTTTTATTTTTATTTCTATTTTAATATTATTTATTAGGAATTAGATTTATTTTATTCGACTAATGTTTTGTTTTTATAATTTCAGTTTTTAGGAAATAAAGGAGTCAAGTGAGAAAGAAGAAGTGGCCCAAGACCACCGCCCATCCACCAGCCCAATAAAGCCCATTTATGATAACCTGTCGTTTCAGCTGCCGGCGCAGACGGATTTGACAGGCTGTCAACAGGCTGACTCTGCAGACGCAGAAGCGTGCGGCAGACGCACAGCAGACGCATAAATGCGTGTCAGACGCGTCAGACACGCTATATCCAATCTGCCGCCCCGTTATTCCCGCCTGTCGTTGCGGCATTAATGGGCAGATACCCAACAGCTATATAACCCCGTTCTCCCTTTCATTTTCATCACTTCTGAATTTTTCTCTCTTGTTTTCTCTTCTAGCTTTATTTGTTTTCTTTCTTTCACAGCCCTTGCAACCAAAATGTCGTCGAGACAAACCCGTCGTACCGCTGCTGCCGCTTCCTCTTCAGCAGCAGCATCCCCCTTCGCCAACAAGGAACTATGGGAGGAGCGTGGCTTCATTTACAACAGAGATGCTCCCCATATGGGACTCCGGCCGTTCATTGTGAAGGCCATAACAGCACAGCTATGGGAGGACTTTGCCGAGCAGCCGGCAGAGTTAAATGATACTTTGGTTCGAGAATTTTACGAAGCCATCGACAGCAAAACGGCGACATCTGTCACCGTCCGAGGAGTGGCAGTACCCTTCACCGCCAACAGCATCAACCACACGTTCGGTCTCTTCTTTGGCCCCAATGATGATGCTCACCAACAATTTTGGGACACCCTCGACGCTGCCACCCATGATGCTGTCATGATGGAGCTGACAGAGGCTGGGACGACTTGGACCACCAGCAAGAAGAACCCCCACTCCGTCAATAGGGCGCAGCTACTCCCTGAAGCAAAACTATGGAACGCTTTCATCAAAAAGCGTATCCTG